>AXZN01000027.1:600000-812739 GCA_000498155.1 Shiraia sp. slf14
GATTTTCCAAACCTTCTAGCATCTTCGCTATCAGACTTCATCATGGTCGGATCACTTTTGAGCTACATTGGTCTTGGCGGCCAGGCTGCTCCCCAGGAGCCATCTGGCAAGGAGCCCATTCGTGCCCTCCCTGGCAACTGGTATACTTCTGAGGAGATGTATCAGTTGGAGAGGCGTTCAATTTTCTCCCGCAGGTGGCTTCTCATCACCCACAAATCGAGATTCCAGAACCCTGGTGACTATCTCCGTTACAGCGTCGCCAACTACGACATCATCATCTCCAAGGATCGCAATGGCGAGATCCACTCTTTCCACAACGTATGCCGCCACCGAGCCTACCCTGTGGTTGAGTCAGAAAGCGGCAACGCAAAGATCTTCGCCTGCAAGTATCATGGCTGGTCTTATGGCCTAAACGGCAACCTTGCAAAGGCTCCTGGTTACCAAGAGTTGAACTCTTTCGACAAGGCCAAGAATGGCCTGTTCCCCATCCACACAAGACTTGACAGGAACGGATTCATCTGGATCAACATGGATTCCAAGAAGGTACCTGAGGTATCTTGGGAGTCACAGTTCGATACCGTCGACGAACAGGAACGCTTCAACCAGTTCAACTTTGATGATTACGAGTTCGACCACACCTGGAACATGGAGAGCAAGTTCAACTGGAAGATTCTTGCAGACAACTTCAACGAGTGCTACCACTGCAAGACTACCCACCCCGATGTTCCTGCTATCGCCAACCTCGAGACATACGATGTCAACTGCGCTGCTGATCACATCCAACACGACCCCAAGACAACCGAGGAGCAGATGAAGAAGGGATTCCAGATCTGCTCAACATACATGTTCCCTAATGTCTCTTTCACCGTCACGTAAGTCAAATTTTATCATCATCTGCTTGCTTGAACCCATTCTAACATACTCTAGACCTCACTTCATGATGATGCAAAAATTCATGCCCAAAGCTCCCACCGTCTCTGTCATGTACTACGAGGTCTGGAAGAACAAGAACTCTACCTACGAGCAATTCAAGGATATCGCCGACCTGTACGCACGTGTCATGAAGGAGGACAAGGTTCTCTGCGAGCGCGCACAAGCAAACATCGACGCTGGCGTTTTCATCAACGGCGAGCTTCACCCACACATGGAGAAGGGTCCCCTCTTCTTCCAGAAGCGCTGCCGCGAAGTCGTCATGGAGCACGCTGCCCGCGAGAAGCGCGAGGGCAAGCAAATTTGGCCTGCTAAGCAGCAGCTCGAGAAGTCTGGCAACAGCGCCATCAGCAATGAGGATGTTGCCTTCTGCGAGGGTCTTTCATGCGGCAACGATAATGACAAGAGCGATTTGGCCTGGTAATTTTTCACAGGCGACGATTTGTTTATGATGATGCGGCATTGTTGTGGCGTTTTGGCATGTTCATCTGGCATTTGGCATTTTGGTTTCCATGATCAGGTAGTTATTATTACACTACCTACAACCTAGACAGCATCAAAATGCGTCTCTCCTTCATCTCATCTTAGATAGAAAGAAATGGAGTCTTACTTAATTTCAGAACAATTCCTTCCTCTTCATGCCTGATTCACCGCCCATTCCCAGTATCCCCTCTTCGCCACAACTATCAGCCCCGTCTGGCCCTCCATTAACCCACATGACCACCAAGTACGTGGACCGGTACGAAAGCCAACGCAGCACTCTAAACAAGCGCTCCCTCGCCTCGCCTCGCCCTCAATACCACCGAACCCCAACAGACCCATCCAGAGCACACCAGACCCCGAAACCGCTCCCCAGTCATCCCAAGTCCCATCAAACCCAACCCAACACACCGCATCCGCATCCGCACGATGCAACCCTCCCCCCTCGTCATACTCCCACCCGCAGGCAGCGTCGCACCATCGATCTGCAGCGCCTGCAAGCAAGCCGACGTTTTCCTATCGTCATCGCTTTGGCGCGGAGCCGCAGCGGAGGGGCTTTGTCCGGGCGCGAGTTCAGGCTTGATTGGGGAAGAGGGTCCATTGGCCAATCGGAGGGGTTGGGGCGTTGGGCTAGAGGGTAGGGCGGGGATGGGAACTTCGTTGCGAGGTACGTACAGGTGGTGGAAACATGGTAGGGGAGGGGGATGTATGCAGGGAGTGTGTGTTTTTGGCGGGATTGGGTTTGGTGGGGAAGGTCGGATTCGGGTCGTGTAGTTTTGGTGGTTGTGTGATGGTTGTGGTTGGGTATGACTAAGTATGTGGTGATGTTTGGTGTAGGTACTTTGTAGATGGATGAGTAAATCGGTTTCAAGTTTGGGATGAGGGGGTTGGTTAGTTGATGCAGTGGTGGATTTTGTGTCATGTTCACTGATGTGGATTGTGTTTTTTTTTGTGCACCTTTTGACAGATGCCCAAATGGCGCGCTCTGATACCACACGAAATCATCAACAACTCGAGTCCTCGAAAATTGCAAGATAAGAAATGCTTTTTGATAATGCAACCTAACACCTAGCAATGCAAGACTCTCAGCTCACATGCAATCAACTATTCACATCGTAAAAGTCCTAGGGCACTACAATACATACATTATTCCTCGTCATCACCCTTGTTCTCCCGCTCTTCCCTCCATTTCTCCTCCAGCGCCTTAACCCTTTCCACACCCTTTTTATTGCCTACACTGTTCTCCCACTCAGCCCATTTCTTGAATACTTGCTGTGCTCGCTTCTTCTTGCCGACCTTGCTCATTCTCTCGAACAGGTCACGCACGTTGTCCTCACTGCCGTGGCTCATTTCTAGGCTGAGGTAAACGTCCCAGACGTCGCCCTTTTTGGGCCATGTGCTGACAAGGCCTTCGAAAATGGTACGGCCGCGCTCAGCATCGCCATTGGGCGACTTGAATTCCAAGGCGGCGAACTTCTGGGTCAAATAACGGTGCTCATGTGATGGGACAGATTGCGTTGCACGCTGGAGGAGAGCACGGGCCCGGGTTGGTGAGGATGGGACTAGGACATCCATCAAGAACGTTGCGTAGGACAGCCAAAACTTGGGGTCTGGGGTGAACGACTTGTTCTTCATCATGGATTGGTAGACATTGTCTGCTTTCTGTGATGTTGTTAGCATGTAGTCAATGGATTTAGTTGAACAAGCACTTACGTCGAGCTTCCCAGATGAGATGTAAATTTTAATCATGCGCTCATGGATTTCTCGAGAGTCATTGTTCTGGCATGCGCTCTTGAATGTCTCTTCCATTGCGTCGTCGCTTGCGAAATCGTTCTCAAGATGAAGCAGTGCGGTCCATACATCAAGCTTCTCCTTCTCTTCGCGAGGGTTGATGGTTGCTAGTGCGCGACGAGCAATTTGCCTTGATTTTTCGATCTCGTTAAGCTCACGCTGGAAGACCATGTAGCGCACCCAAAGCTCAGCACTGTTTGGCTGGCCGAGGAGAAGGCGCTCGTAATCAGCAACAGATTGAGGACCGTAGGCATCTAGATCCCCAGTACGATCTTCCTTGATAGTAGCCTTCTTGCTCTTTCGCTTCTTCTTCTTTGTTGCTTCTCCATCAGAATCTGATGCTGGCCTACGCTCGATCTCATCAAAATCCAAGGTGGCACCAGTCCAGTCGAATCCTGAGGTGCTAAGGCCTTGTCCTGCAGCTTTGGTGACTGTTGTGCCGGCTGGCTCCTCTTCGTCAGATGTTGCTTCTTCCTCATCACTCTCTGCACTTTTGACACTTCTCATGTCAACGTCGTCATCAAGCTCGATGCCTCCTTCATCTGATTCTACATCATCATGAATCTCAGAATCTGAGGCGTCCTCCATCTCCTCATCTTCATCCTCACCCTTGTCGCCAGTGACATCTGAGTATTTCAAGCTGAAGTTCACTTTCCGAGTTTGAGCATTGACTGTCAGAACCTTGGCTTTGACAACGTCATCCTTCTTATACATTTCCTTCAATTTGTCCTTGTCGACTGAGTTATCGGCAAGTTTGGAAATGTGGCAAAGACCACTGACGTTATTCGAGTTGTCTACAACCAGGAAAACTCCGTACTCGGCCACATGTCGAACCTTAGCAGTGACAATCTGGCCTGCCTTCAAGTCACTGAACTCTAATGGCTCGGTATAGTCACCCTGAATTACAGATGGCTTCAAGCTCATTTGAGCATTGCGCATGTCCTCTTTGTTGGAGATGATTTTTCCAGTGACGAGCTGATCCACGTGGAAAGCTGCTTTCCAGTCTTTGATGTAAGCATCAGAGAGATGGGTGACGCGAACATATGCCTCCACTTTGGGACCCAAGCGTACGTAGATGCCGTTATCCGCAATTTTCTTGACGAAACCACGAACAACCTGGTGAACTTTGAGGTCAGACTTGTCCTCAATAATAGGATCCCTGATTGGCAAAGATGAACTCAGAACTTTTGATGGCCTTGCTGAGAGGCCAAGTTTCTTGTTAGGGATATCAACGTCGGTCACACAAACTCGCAAAATATCACCGATCTTGAACTCAGAAGGCTTCGCCTTGTCGTAATCGTCTGCAAGCTGCTCGAGGAAGATAGGAGCAGCGATGTTGTCGTTGATCTGGACTACAATGGAGGCGTCGTGCAGCTTGGTGACTCGTGAAGGCAAAACGTAGCCTACTTTGAGGTCTTGGAGAGACAGCGACTTGCCAGTGACTGTGGTAGCTGCGGTCAAATCCAAGCGTCCAGCAGCAATATCTACTGCCTTGACTCGGACTTTGAGTGCAGATCCCACAGGGAAATTATCTTCGATGGATGAAAGTTGCTCCAGATCATCTGTGAGGTCGAAGAAGTCGATGCGGCCACGCACATTGGCAGACAGGTTGACCCAGACAAATCTGTCCGCGATGTTGTTCACAAAAGCTACATGCGAGGAACCTTCAGCAATCTTGTCAAGGGTAAGCAGATCGGTCTCAGTCGTGATGGCACCCTTCTTTGTGGTCATCTCGTAGGTTGGCGTTTTATTGCTTGAACGATGGGTGATTGGAAGGAAGCGGTAGTTGCGCGCATCGTGTCTTCCTAATACTCTAGCCTGCACAATGGTGTTCATCTTGAAATGGGCTGTAGGCCGCTTCTTGTCTGGAATATCATCCCAGGAATCAAACAACTCTGCCACAGATATGCGTCCTTGAACGTTCTCGGCGAGTGCGACGTTGATCTGAGTGTTTTTGACGGATCGGATACGAACATTTAGAGTGGTGCCAAATTCAATGTCGCCTGTGTTTGTTATAGTCGAATCTATGGCCCCGATCATGTCTTTGCCAGTCGTTTCTTGTGGCTTATTGGTGACTGCGTCGTCCAACGCAGGGTCAAGTTTCATGGACAGCCAGAAGAGTCCTTTTGTGGGGTCGACATGAGTGATACGTGTAGTCAAAGATTGGTCCTTTCGTAGTCCAAAGTTGGGAGCGGAGAGCATCTCTTCAGTCATCTGTGACTTGAAAACGGCTCCGCTGACGCTGTTGCCAAATTCTACGAACACTTTATCGGGAAGTATGCCCCGTACAAAGCCGTGGACAATTTCTCCAGACTGAAGTTCTTCGACGTTAGTGACAAGTTTAGAATCCTGTGCGGCTTTGCGTAGGCTAGGTTTGTTGGAGACGGTGACAGCCTTTGACCTATTGAGTTTGTTCAGTACCACGAGGTCCTCGAGGACACCTCCTACACGGATCTTCTTCATCGTCGAGATATCCTTCTTCTCGGAGCCATCTGTCAAATGACCAATACGGAGTAGTCCCTTGACACCATGGCCAAGATCGAGAGTCGCTACATCTTCGACCTTCTCAAGTACTGTGCCCTTGGTCAAAACGCCAGGGTTCAGCGCATTGAACGCCGCCTCCTTGTTGGTGTCGATCGCGGCAGGATCTTTACACGAGACCAACATTTGGCGTTCCTCAGCATTGAATGAGATAACGCGCACATTGATGACTTGGCCCTTTGAGAAGTGCTTCGTGGCGTCTTCGATGTAAGCTTCGCTCATTTCTGCCATGGGGAGCCAAGCTGTGAGATCGCCGTAGAATCGAACCTTTGCACCATTGCGCCTTACATCCACGAGGATGCCAGGGCCCTTGGCACCTACGGAGACTTTCGAGTAATCGGTCCAAGGCTCAACATCTGAGTTGACTAGCGACTTCTTCAGAGTGAGTTGAATTTGGTGCCGTGCTGGTTCAGTGTAGAGGACACGGGCTGTCACAGGCACCCCTTCGCGGAACTTGCGTTCTGGGTGCTGCAGGCGCACATCTGCCAAATGCATTTCCGGTACCAAGCCAGTGATACCCTCTGATAAGTGCACGAGTACAGCAGCAGCGCCTGTCTTATCAGCAATAAGCTTGTGAACCTTTCCTTTGACGACTTGTCCGGCTTTTATATCTTCGATACGAAGGAACGATTGGTCCAGAACTTTTTGTTCCAAGGACAATTGGAATAGTCCATCTAGTTCGTTGTAACCTATGATACGTGCTCGGTGGGTTGATGCGAGCTTGTAGGGTCCAGCGTCTTCTGAAAGAACGTCTACTCTATCATCTGAAAGACGAGAGATGTGGGCGAATCCAACAACATCACGAACACCTAGATCAAAGAAAGCACCGACACCGGATTCCACCTTGATGACCTTGGCGGTTTCAATGATGGTAGAAATCGGTAAGAGCTCAAGAGGTGACTTGCGCTCCTTTGGCTTTCCAGACATGCGAGTAGACAACGAAACAACGTGATCGAGAAACGACACACCAACCTTTCGTGGCTCAGAGTCGGGGCAGGTGAAGATGATCCTTGCCTTAACTTTGGACCCAAGCTTGTATTTCTCCGATACATTTGCACCTTTCTCGGTGGCCCCAGAATGGTAAGCGTCTGCCGTTGCATCAATGAGGCCTAAGATCTTGCCTGTAACTGTACTAGATGTGTTTTCAGCGATGAGAACATCGACTGCAGTTCCAGGAAGGAAGACATCGATAGTGGGTGCCTCGGTGAGCGTATTGCCTTTGGTCAGATTTCCGGCCTTGTTATGGTTGGCGGATAGTTTGACGATTCGTCCGTCTGAGTTGAGGCCAGTAACCAAGCACATGAAGACCGAGCCCTCTTGTACTTTGGCGTGTTGTACCTTGGGACCAAGCTCGCCTTTGGGCAGAAAACCCTTGATGTTGGGATCATCAAGTCCCAGATCCATGACCAGGCCATGATCTTCGTTGCTTAAGACTGAAGCTTGTATCATGCCATTGACAGGCATCCTGCGCTTTGACAACCCTTTGTTGACATGTTTAGGGTCGATTGAAAGCTCAAGTCGCTTCCTCGCTTTTGCGCTGTCGTCCGTGGTAGACGTGACACATGCCCGCAAGTATTGTCCAATCGTGAACAATTCTTTGAGATCAACATCTTCAAAATTTTCCTCATCATCTTCGCCAGCATCGTCTTCCTCTTCCTCTTTTAGCAGTTTTTCGAGGCGCTCGTTTAGCTTGTCTGAGACGGCGGTGAGTGGTACGTATCCGACGAGATTGTTAGGGAGGGCAAGCACAATGTCTTGGTGGGAGATGTCGGTAACTTGTCCGAGAATGACTGTTCCAGGGGATAGTTTCTACACATGTTAGCGATGCTGGCGCAATGTACTGCTTGACCCGTACCTTATAATTCAATCCTTCTACACGCACAACCTCTTCCTTGTCTCCGTCTTCCAGCGCCTTCTTTGCTTTCTTGGATGGGCGCTTCTTCGAGGCCTTGGCTGCAGTTTTGTCGCCATCTTCAGAACCCATGTCGCTGAAATTATCATTACCGCTGCTTCGTTTTGCTCCTGCTGCTTCGAAAAGAACATCCTGATTTGCTTGAATCTGGATCTGTTTGTGCTCCAAGGGCGTCAAAACACTTGCGCCGCCTCTGGGGAAGGCTGTCTCTTCGTCCTTGAACACACTTTTGGGTGGTGCGCTCTCAGGCTTCGACTTTGACTTTGCAGGTGTTGGCTGCTCTGTAACATCGGATTTGCGGCGCTTCGCATGTCGATCGCTGGAGGCGCTTTTGTCTTTCTTAGACGGAGTACCCGCCTGATCGGCCTTGCGTTTTATCGCCCCCATTTTGGCCTGTCTGAGGTGCTGTTGCAGAGGTGCAAAAGCGATGCAAGCTCGAAATGTTGCCAAGCCAAAAGTTCGATGTCTCGAAAAAAAGTTGGCCCTTTCGCCGACCCCCGACGCTAGTAGGACGCTAGGTCATTTTGGGCGTAAATGGGCCTCGACATCACGTACTCGCGCAGGCAATTCTCTACGCGTTAATCATAATGTAATAATTGGAGAAAATATGATGGGATTGATCAAGCATCAATACGTAGAGCGTATGATATCCAAGATTCAATAAAATATTCGAGTTGTGGCAGCCTGTGCCTACGGTTCGTGACTAAGAATGAGCTTGGTACGCGTGCTAGAAGGCGCGCGACGCGATCATGGCCGTGCGTCTCCAACCTCGCCCGCGCGCCCTGCTTTATATCCCCATCTGTCTCATGTCTGTCTCTTCTATTCCTTCCCAGAGCCTGCTTGGATTTCCCCATTGAATTTCTTCGGCCATACCGACTTTTGGAGGGAAAAATGTCTTCGCCATGCGCTGCTCGCAGCACACTTCGAGAGCCCACGCCCGAACTCTTCTCGTCATCGCCCCCTCCGGCTACCATGGGAAACCGAAAGCCCAAACGCCCACCGCCCATCACCCCAAAACGCTTCACTCGCTTCTTTACCCCACGCAATTCAAGAAATGGCTCTTCTAGAACCACGCTTTCGAGTTCGGGCCGCCAGCTGCAGGATATCACCCGCGCTGCCCTTAATCGCTCTCAGAATGCACAACGCACAACGCCTCGCAAGACTGTCAATTTTGCCGATGTTGAAAATCAGATGCAGACACCTCACTCTAGTTCACGCAAGAGGAAGAACCCCTACTTGTCGCCAGAGACCTCTCCTGCTCAATCCTCCCCCTCAAAACGGTCGCGTTACGTCACCCCTCCCTTCGAAATTCTCGAAGACGCACCCTTGTTCGAAGAACCCCCAGTGTTTCCTGCTCCAGTACGAAGAATCAGAACTTTGGGTAGTGCATCAAGAACATTACAGAGGTCCTTTGGTGGTATCTTGAGCGTCGGGAGGGGTTTCCGTCGGGATCATTGCTCCTCCTGGCAAGACCAGACAGCAGACTTCTACAGCAGTGCAGAAGACTTTCACCAACTCCCTGACAATGCTCCTCCTTTTTGCACTGCCAGTTGTAACAGTATGTTGCTTGATTTGCTTTTCATCCTTCCTTAAGCTGACCTTCCCCTAGCCAATTCATTGCTCGCTGTAGGAGACGAAGACGGTTATATTCATCTGATAGACTCCGAAGGTGATTTCTCAAAAGCTCATATATCATGGCGAGCACACTCAAATGCGGTCATGGACGTTCAGTTCTCATCCGACGACTCATACCTCGCCGCCGGATCAGGCGACCAGACTGCACAAATTGTTGATGTACGAACTCAGCAGACCCTGAGCGTGCTGGCAAAGCACAAGTCGTCTGTCAAACAGGTTCGTTTCCAGCCAGGCGATGATAAGATAGTAGCCACTTCCAGTCGAGACGGCGCAGTGCAGATCTGGGACTTGCGATGTAAAGGCGGGCAGATGGTTGCACATTCAGCTTGGGGTTCAGATGCACCTTATGCCAGCGTAATCAGGACCTTGGCTTCAGCACATGCAGATAGCAGCATGTCTGCTTCTAGTGGCACAGTTGGCTCCTTGTCAAAAACTGCTCCAAATACCAAGACAGATCTGATTGCTCGCCGCAACGATATCTCGGTTACAGCACTCTCCTTTCTCCCGGAAGGCCGCCAGCATCTACTGCTCACAGCATCTGATGCTTCAACATGCGTCAAGCTCTGGGATATTCGAGGCCGTTACTCGCTGCGAGGACCTGCTATTCCCATCTCCACCACACGCCATCCTGAATCACATAACCGACACCGACATTTTGCCATCAACTCTCTCACCCTCAACGGCGATGCATCACGTTTGTATGCCCTTAGCAAAGACAATACTGTCTACGCTTATTCAACCAACCATCTCATTCTCGGCGTTGCGCCAGAGCTATCATCAACTGCATCAAAGCAAAAGTATTGTGGAGTAGGCCAAGAAGGTCTAGGCCCGATGTATGGCTTCCGCCACCAAAACTTCCACGCAGGTTCTTTCTATGTCAAGGCCTCATTACGAAAAGCGCAAGGGGATAGAACGGAGTTACTCGCTGTGGGCAGCACAGACGGCAGCCCTGTATTATTCCCCACAGATGAAACATTCTTAAAGCGCGAAACGCGACGTGACGAAGACGACGCAGACGACCTACCAGATATCACCACCCGCAAGATCTCCAGACCAGCTTTGACCCGATCGTCCACAAACAGCAGGTGCCCAGATACTATTCCCATTTATGAGCACGGGACAGCGCTTGTTCGTGGCCATGATGCTGAAGTCACAAGTGTATCGTGGGCAATGAACGGCAGCTTGATCAGCGTCAGTGACGATTTGCGTGTACGACGGTGGAAAGAAGGCAAGCAAGCACGCGAGCTTAGACTAGGCGGCGAGACAGAGGGAAAGAGATGGCAATGCGGATGGGCCGCTGTTAGAGACGATCACGATGACTCGGAATGATTCACGGAGCTTGGCTTGGATTCTTCTACATATACCCCTTATTTTTACCCTTGGATACTAGCGATGCATCCCATGTCTCGATGACCTTCAAATACCGAATTCTTACATAACTCATATATACCATTACATGAATCCATCAAACCAAACTCATACATCCAACCCTTGCGTCTTAGCACAATAATCAATAACGTCCTTGTCCTTCGTAGCCCCTGCACTGACATCGCAGACCAACACATTGTACACACATGGCGCCTTTGCATCCCCCGGCCACCCCACCTTCTCAAACACATTCGTCAACTGCCTCTTCTCATTCGCATCATAGCAATCCGCAGGCCCCTTCAACAACACCTCAGGCGTCATCCCATGCTTCTCCAACAAAGCCTTTGCAATATCCACCTGCGGCACAACCTTACTCTTACTCCCCCTCCGCAGCAGCGCCCACAACGTAAACGTCTCACTCCCCTCATTCTTCTTACACAGCTCATTCGCCGCAAACTCCTTATTACACTCCGTGCGATTCAAAAACCTCGCAACAAAAACCTTCTGCGCTTGCAACGCTAGCCCAATCGCATTCATAGACACCGCATCTATCATCTTGTCTTGCAACTCCGTCTGCGTGAAGTTCTGCGTTACCCCTAGGAAGTTTCCCCCCTTGATCATTGCGCTGATTCCCTTCTCTGGGTTGTCGATTTCCGCATCGAGTGTTGCGCGGATTGTGGCAGATAGCGCAGCTTGATAGTCTCGCACCAGCTCGTTCACCGATGTGGCGATGTTCGACCACGCCAGGAATTTGTCAGTTGGCGCGGGCGGTTTTAAAGTAGTGAAGAACAAACTTAGACCTGTTGCAGCGCCATCTTTTGCGAGACCGAGGGGGCCTACCAGAGGCACCATTTTGAGCACGCTGCTGAAGATGAGGCCGAGGTTTTTTATCGGCGTGATGTTGTCCTTTGGGTCCGGGAAGAGGTCGGCGACGAGGGCACCGAGGGTGGGGGTAAGGATGGAGGCGGAGAAGGTGAGGGCTGTGTTGAGGGCGTTCATGTAGTTGTTCCAGTTTTGGATGGCGAGGGTGGCGTACCTGTGTGTTGTTAGGTGGATACTGACTTGGAATATGGGGACTGTGAGGTTTGGAGATAGTGATACATACCATGCTGGTAGTTTGATAGGTAAGCAAGGCTGTCCTGCATTGCAGAATTGATCGAGGCCGCAGAAGAAGTTTGGGGCGCCGAAGGAGTCGGCAAGTGATTGTACGTTATTCGTCTTGGTTCGAGTGTAGTTTTTGGCTGCTGTGGCGAGAAAATCGTCAATCTTGAGTTTGTTCCATGTTTCTGGACTCAAAGGATCTGTGTCGCAAGAATCTGCGCCCTGGCCGACACCTTGAGGTATTGGTGTTGGAGAAGTGAAGGCCAGGCTTGAAAAGCCGATCAAAAGGAGAGTATAAAAACGCATGTCACCGAATCAAAGGATTTTTATAAGATGTCTATAAATGAGTGTAGATGAAGTTAGATGTAAAAGAATGGCACAATTTCAATAGGGTAATGAATGAATAGCTTGACCTTCAAGCAAGCGTGTAAGAACTAGAAGATGCCATCGTACGGTGCTGACCATTTATGAGAACACCATCCTCAAGCCTGTCGTCACTTTTCGTGTTCGACATGGTAGATTCTTAGTGTCTAAGACTTCAGGGGGCAGTGCCTGAAACTAGCAACTTGCCTGACCAAAGACGGACCGAAATTGTTTGACTGTCCACTCCAAAGGCTATGTTACAATACCTTCACGAGACCTAAGGCATATTGTTCGCTTGATGAGAGTCTGTGCATACTACTTAAAATCAGAGTCCAATCACTTTTACGGTAATGTCCTAGCCAAGCCTCCCAACACGTCATATCGGTGAAACCGAGATCAACGGCTTTTCTAGCTTGGCAGATCATGCAGACCTGAGTTTATATTGAGCCTCAGATTAATGGGGCATGGTGTGCTTCTAGAAGATTGGTAAAAAGCTTGGTAGAGATGGCGTACAGGATTACGCAGATCATTGGAGGTGGAAAATGCTATTAATAGCAACTACATGTTGATTATAAAGAGGCTTTTACCCTTCAGTCGTAAAATAACCATCCCTAAGATTATCATTAATGAAATCGGCGTGGATAATTGAAGATCTTTTGAACTGCAAGAAAAAGGTAGGGTTGTTCGAGTCCAAGAGGCAAACAGATGAATTATTGTTTTTAGTCAACGTTGATGAATGTTGTAGTACCATACCAAAATATTCACAAATCCCTGAGAGAAAATACGTTGCCCAACATCTACGTCCATATGCGTGTAAAATATTGTTATGTGATGAAAAGATAAATACTGATTGCAGATCCAAATTCTTCGCTCCATTGCAAATTCGAGAGTAATTACTAGTGTCGTCCCCACGCATTGAGTCGTTTACATTCTTAAAAAAGCACGCGAGTTTGGAAATCGATTTCAATTGATAGTGATATATGGAACATTGCGTTATTGGCTACTAGTACGACTGGTCCTGACTGGTCCCATTCATGGATAAGGTTAAATTGACTGTTCACACAAAGCAAATTAAACGTCACTACATAAAGATGGATGAAGTCAGTAGTTCGAGTGACACATATTTGCAATATACTAGTTTGAGGCAATCAACTAAAAACAATGACCTTTAACCTTGTCCAAAGTAGACATTAGATATCCTTCAATTCTGGCCCCTGTGATCCTTACGAACTTATTCATGAGCCATAACATGACGCCGGCCTAATTTTGCGAAGAATTGATATAAAAAATAAGGTGCGAATATTTGTATCTAAGTCTCGTTTCAGAAAGCACCTACCACATCAATGTTGATAAGTGCCCTACAGTGAAGGTCCCTGATGTCTACCCGTTGCACAACACTCTTGTAGAAGAAGAAAAATGCCCCACTCTCCATCGAAAGAAAAAGGTCTTTTGGTCCTCGCCTCCATCCCGATACGGAAGTACCAAATCCCCCGAATAAGCGAAGCAACATGTCGTCTTCTCTGCCGGCTTAACATGACGGAAATGCGCGTCAAGCATCTATCCTGTCCCTATCCCGAGTCTTTCAATCTCTTTGAGTGCTTCGGTTTACCATATTAATCGTTACCAAAACTTAATGCCTGGATTTGCAGAAATTGAGATGGGTCAGCTCGGAAATCTGGCGCGATACCTCTATTTGGAGCTGCAGTGCCAAAACCTACCGTTGCTCATCTAGCATTGAAGAGTATGAATATTTGGAGAATTTTCCTGAAATTTTTAGATTTCCGAGGAAGCCTCGTTTTGTCTACAGGAAGGCGACAGAAAATTCCGAATCAGGTGGATTAGATCCGTCAAAACGCAGAAAAAAAGGCCTTAGACGCACAAATTAGCAAAAAGCATCAACACAGAGGTACGAGGCGTACAAGGAAGCTCAATTCTGGTTACTGATTGGTGAAGACTACAATGTATTTTACCCTGTACATGGGGATATCGATAACTCCTTGGCTTGATTCAGGCATCGTTACTAACGCGAAATGGCCATAACGTTCTACACATTACTAATTCATATTACAGTTCTCAGAATACGCTACATTAGAGCTTTCTGGAAGACTTAGCGGCGAATGAGATCGATAAGCGCCAAGTGTTCGCCATAGCCAGAAGGAGGATGTGACATTGAACAAGTCGTAGGGAAGAGCATTTCGGTGGATACCTACGGAAGTAAGGTACACGGAGTCGCGAAACTTGAATTGTTTGATTTTTCGCTACGTTTGCTATAGTGCAGCAGGCCATGTATAGAGTGTCATGTTGAGGTCTAAGTGTATGGTATCATTACCTACCTAAGTGAAATGCGGCTTGCCTAGTTACCTTCGTATAGATTCTAAGGCCGATGTCCATGGAAATCCAATACAAACATTACCTAGGGCGCCAGCAATGAGAGACAGCCGGCGGTGTCTCCCGACAATTGGCCTTTACTCGAAGATTGAGAGTGTGTCTTAGGCCCCACTCTTTTGCGAGAAAATTTTCACACATCCTTTACCACCTAAACAACCAAAGAATCTAGCAGGGCAACATTGCTCAATGAGATGTATTCATAACTCTATGGAGAGTACGTTGGATAAGTTGGTCCCAGCTTGTGGTAGGGATATAAGTTGAAAAATGAACCACTTCTTTCACATACGACCATAGGACACTGAGAACAGGGCTTCCCGTTCGCTCAGCCTTACTTAAGCAGTGTACCGGCGGACTAGTACTCAGGTGGGTGACCACTGGGGAATCCCCGCTGTTGTATGTTTTTGCCATTTTTATGCTCCTCGCTTCTTTTTGCTTGCAAACCTTACCTACTCTACTTAGCCTAGAAAAGATTAGAGCTAGTCCTTATATAGAAGCTAAACTCTTAAAAGTAAAAGCCTTTACGTATATATTAAAGCCTATATAATTATTACTTACTAGTACAAGTATTTTTTAATAAGATCCTAATAACTAGTAGTAATATAATAGGGATGTTGGACTTAAAGAGTAACTTTATGCATAAATACTAAGATAGATATTAAGCGTTAGCCTAGAGCCTGCATGCAGTTACTACAATAAAAGCATGGCTAAAGTTTGTCCTACTTGCGTCACGCACAAGATCCAAGCCTTTTGAAACATAGGAGAAGTTTCTTCCTAAGCGAATTATTCACACGGGAGAACTATAAGCAGGAAGACTGCTTATCCTTTTACAATACGAAATAATAGGATAATTAATAGGATGTGGTTCAGTTCGGTCACATTCGTCGTACTGGCTCTGGCAACCTCTCCCGCCGAACTAATATGCATGTATGGACCTCGCCCGGCCTCGCCACGCAGCATTGAGTCTGACAAATGACATATAATCCTAGAAGAAGCGAAAGTGTGCAGGATTGGCCGCTTGTGAGTACATTTTTGACCTGCGATTGATAGCTGTAAGAACAAGATCAAATAACAGCGTGACGGATTGGAGGCGAATGTAGTTCTTTCATGGTCATTAAACCCAATAAAAATATGAAATCCCCTCGAGGTCATGAGATTAAGTTTCATTGGGGACTTTGCATGGATCATCACCTGTCCGCGCAGTACTGTACACAATACATGTGCAACTGCTTCTTAATCTTCATATGCAAATTGATTTATACCTACAACTATCTATACATCCAGCAACCTTTACTAACTTGATAATTCTTTTTTTCAAATATGCTTTTGACGTAAGTAGATGTATGATGCGCCCCGAAGGTCAATTTGCATTCTTGTGAAACATTCTTCCATCATCAAAACAACGACTATTTGCCGACTCGCTAATCATATACAAATAAAGGCTTAGCTGCCGAAGCCTAGTTCTAAGCATGTGTGGTCGCGATTCATTATCCCTGCGTTCTTACTATGTATCTGCATAGCTTTACTATTCTTCTCTTCGTATTCGCAGTAAGCGTAAATGCTGCTCAGATATGCGGCCTCATTGGCCGCCATAACACGACCAGCTTAACATATTATATGGGCAACTTCTTTTATTCGGGTCCAACAACATTTGCCCTGTGTGTATTATATTGCAAGAAAGACGCCCCAAGATGCCAGTCTTTTAGGTACTCATACTGGAACAACGGAGCATCGCAGTACTGCGAATTCTTCAGCAGCGGCCTGTAAGTCGCACCCTTACCCGAGATGCACTAAAGCAGACATGGAATAACTAACCTATTCAGAGATGGAAACGTCACAGCTGATAGCGCAGAGCCATACTACTACTACGATATTGGCTGTCCGCTCCCCCAGTACGCTGACGTCGTGACTTCAACCACAACAGCAGCCTTCAGTACGGCGACAATCACAACATCACTACAATCAACGGAGACTGTTACAGAGACAGAGACCTTTACGGATACTGAGTCGGAAATAGTTACGTACACTGAAACAGTGACCGGACCGAGCGTGACAACAGTGACCGGGCCGAGCATAACAACAGTGACAAGTCTTGGTACTGCAACAGTGACGAGTACTAGTATAGCAACTGTGACAAGTTTTGGCACTGCAACTGTGACAAACACTGGTACTGCGACTGTAACAAACGTTGGCACAGCAACGGTCACTAATATCAATACCATAACGACGACGAATACTGGTACAACAACGGTCACGAGCATTATCACTACGACGGAAACGGAAACGGAAACGGATACTGATACAACAACGGTGACGGATCAGACTACCTTTGTCCCTCCTGCGGTAACGGTGACCACAACATCAACATCTGTATCGACAGCGCCGGGAGCAGCAAGAGTTACAACGGAGACTATATTCCAACAACGCCCGATTATCGTAACGACTACCAGAACTAGGCTTTCATTTTCTACAAGGACTACATCCATCATAAGAAGCACTACGGTAACACGTACCACCTCGGCACCAACGAGAACAGTAACGAGGACTGTGAGGGGCTAGATGGACCGCATTTTCACTCTTTGTTGGATCAAGGGTTTGGCGTCTTCAACATCATGGACAAGCCGTACTCACATCGGGGTTGTCGTCCTTGTTGATATAAGCTCTAAGAATCTATTCATTGTAACTCCAATCTGGATTTGGACCATCTTGCGCTGAACCAAGGTCAATATGCCTCATATCTTTCAAGATGTGAGGAATCGCCTGCCTGACTTCATGCAACCATTTTGTGTGAAAAGCCGATATTTTGGGATTAGGGTGGCTTGCTAATCGAATGATTTGACTATGCATTCAAGTCTTGACATACCGAAGGAGGAAAGAAAAACTGTGAATCCTACAAAGCAGCGGTAGGCTTTGATAAAGATTATTGGGCGGGTAATATGCCATTGGAAGTCTTAAGGAATCGCTTTCGATCTTGTGTCGATGTACCATACGGTCGTTAGGACATGCAGTTGATGAAGGCATGGAATAATATTGATTCTACGAATGAGAACTCTATACAAACAGTTGGCAGGAATCAATAGCTAAAGCGCAGTTGCGACGATATCGTTTGGAGGATCTCATTGAAACAATTTGAAGTAAACATATAACCCTTTTGTTTTAGCTCATGTTGGCGTTATGCTGGGGTATCGTTCAGTTGAGGAACACATACAAGCGACAAGCGGAATGATTCAATATCTTGGTTTGCCTTTTTGGAGTGCAGGAAAGGAGCTTTCTCTCATTGTCATCGATTCGAGCATTTAAAATGTCGAAGGGTGCCTTGATGTAGGCGCAACTGGGGGCAACGGATGTTGTTAGAAGGCAACTTTCGTCGAAGAATAATCATAGCCTACAATGCCTTGACGGTGAGGAAGAACCTACATCAACTTTGATTTTGCTGTTCAGTTGCATGCTGTAAGCAGCAAGGCCATACGCGAGCTGTACCGAGTATATCACAGTAGTTTGCAGATCTAAGGCACCCCCTATGTATTAGGAAGCTGCTGTCGATGGCCCTGATGTGCACATAGGTTTCATCATTTAAGCATATATGATACGCAATATGGATGTATGAGTGTGCCATTTTCTGCGTTATGAAACTGCAAAGTCCTCCGTATATGCCTCTAACTTCGTAAACGCGACTTAATCCATCGAATACATGTGAACACCAAAACGCCGTCTAAAACGAAAATCCAATGATATACGTCAGAAACGTCTGTTCCAGTGATCAATCCCTCAAAGTTTGATCTCGCCAATGTCAGTATCGGCATCTTTCTTACACCTATCCATCATGTAAAATTCTATCGATGTTCTGTTAGTTACAATCCAAAAGGGTTGCCGCGAATAACCTTACCTAGTGCAGCACCTGCCAAGTTTTCGGCATTCTGCCATGGCTTAAGTGCTTTCGGGTCAGCAGCGCCCTTTTGCCAAAGCTCAGCGAGTTTGCGAGCAGCAACGGGATACGAGTTTCCAAGACCGCCAACATCGTCTGACGCGTGAGTCTTGAACGACGGCTTGTTATCAGAATCGCTAGTAGATGTCAGTGGAGAGGATACTACATCAATCGGCAACATTAACATACTATTCTTGCCTCTCCTCTACGCCTGCTGCCTTGCCAAGTGCATCAAGGTGGGTCATTTCATGGAGCAGTGTATGTCCCGCAACTTCGTACCACGGGAAGTTGTTACCGGGTGAACACCATGTATTTTTTCCGCGCGCTGGCTTTTCGAAGGTCTTGTCTTTAAGATCTTGCTTGGTCTCTTTAGAGTCAGCCTTGAAAAACAGAGGGCAAATCAGCATTTCGCGTAGAGTGTCCGCGTTTTTTTGTGGTTCAGCATCTGTTATGGCTACACTGTATAATTTGTCAGTTTTGTTTACCTTTGGAAATGCAGTTGCTTACCTCTTCCCGTCTTTGCAGTCTGCAGTGTCATCTTTCCCACATCTAACTGAGAATGTATAGGGAGGATTAGTAGGGTCGTTGTTTGCAGCTACCATACTCCATATCTTCTTCGCGTTGTCAATATCATCTTGCTTGCCATCTCCTGTGGTGCGGAAGTAGTGCGACCATCTGAAGCAATTTAGTGAAGAGTTTAACTCATAAGGACTTGCTATCACCGTACGCTGTGTTCTCAGTGTTCAGATTGTCGTACATCCATCTTGCTAATTGGGCTGCATCTCCAAACCCTCGCTTTAGCTTGGCCTTTTGATCGTCGGTGCAATCGACATAGTTTGTCTCGTAGCGAGCCACGAGGGGAGTCGATGGTAATGGGTTGGCAGAGATGCCATGATTGGATAACAATAGGCCGACAGTCAAACTTCCCAGGAGGCTAAGAGTGGGCATATTGCTGCAGTACCGGAGGTAATGGTAATAATGGTAGGCTGTGAATGGTCTTGGAAGAGAAGATGTTATGAGACGTTTCTTTCGAAGCTGAGCTATTACCTTTTATATGCGATCAGAACAACGAACCCCGAGGCACTGCCCCAAAGTAAGGATCTTTTATTGAGAAGTCAAAAAGCGCCATGTCTTATGGGGCCGTTCAGTTCATTTCAAGGCCACTATAGTAACATAGTAACCTAAAAGCTCCCAAAGCTACCGATCCAAGTTGTAATCATGGCCTTTTGCAACTATCATATCGACATATGCCTGTAAATTCTGCCCACTTACGCAAACTAAGCAGTTGGGAAGTTTTTTCAGTGCCAAGTAAGGATCGCAAAGTTAGAACTGGAGCAAAGTTGGGCAAAATTAACTATTCTGCCTCGCTAAGCAAATCATGATGGGTGCTATGATGTCGCGATGTGTGTCGCCTACCACTTATCCTAAGGGCTAGGATTTATGCCCCGATAGCTGACTACCATGTTGACTAGAATAGAAAGATTAAGACACAATAAGCAAAATAACAAGTTTCTCCCTAAGAGTATGTCATGTATAAGCCTTACTTGAGATCGCGGATCTGGATTGTGGTGGCGAGATATCTGGTAGGCCAATACGAGTACTTTCGGTAATGCGGTGGGGCCAATACACTAGGCACGCGGTTTCATGTAAGAATACACATGATTACCATGGGGCCAGAGTAGGAAAGGTGGCGGCATGGTTGGTTGTACAAAATAAGCCTTACTGACGTCACATCTTACCCTGGCTATGGTGGCTATGGGAAAAGCTTCGCCTGACACAGCTATTAGCTCAAGTCCGCTTCAATGAGCTTACGGTGTTCTTAATACCTACCTGCCTCGTGCCTGCTTTGTATACAAGAATTGTAAAACTGACAGCGTTTATTTGATACAGCTACGCCACTACAGACCCTATATTTTGATCCACGGAGAATATCTCAACATCTCAATTTCGTTCAAATAACCATCTCCAACATAGCCTCCACATCGTGTCCAATCCAACAACCTCACAATGGTCATGATGAAACTCCGCTGCAAGCCGGGATCTGAAGAGGCCACTCTGAATGTCCGCCTCACCACTTCATCCCCCACAATCTCCAAATCTTCCCTGGCATCATCTTCCAATGCAGCCGCCATCTATCTAGAAGTCCATGTAAAATGTATCTCCCCTCTTTATTCAAGCAAATCTGGCGATATAGGCTAACATACCCTTAGGTACACAATCTACTCGCCCAGACCAGGCCCTGACACTCTGCACATCTGGTTCAATCTTCGACACCACCAGGCCAGAGACAGGCCATATGGACAGCCTTGCTCTTGGAAAGCTAGGCCCAGGTCTTGTATGCACTCAAGCCGATGGAACACGCAAAGCGATCTCGCTTGGGAATTTTCGCGTTCATCGTGCCAGCCAGAATGGCGACAACGCGACCAACCTACTAGAACGGCCTGATACGGCTTTCGCTACCGTGCCTTCCCAGGCGTCAGGGGCTGAACTGATCCTCACACACACGATAGGCGCTGAACGACTTTTCGCGTACGCGGAGAATATGGAGTCTGGAGACTTACAAGTTGGGGAGAAGTATGAAATGAAGACTAATGACAATTATCTTGGCACAATGTGGTGGTGCTGGGGCGATTTGGAGGATGAGTTGAAAGGTAAAAAGCTTCACAGCTTTTCTGAAGGGTTTAATCTGGCGGGAAGCGAGGAGAGACCGTGCGAAGATACGGTGAAAAGAGAAGGTTGGGTTTTAGGCGAAGATGTAAGTAAGTTGGTATTTGGGTTTGAGGAGGGGGGCGATAGTTGTAGTGTTGAGGTTGTGGGGTAAGAAGCATCATGTTTGGGGGACTGAGTAAGCGCAGTCTAAGTACAGATTATGTGGATTTATTATCCTTTACAAAAACATAGTCTGGGCTACACTAGTAGCAATTACTAGACTGATACAGTCTAACACAAAAAGCAAAAACATACAACAGCGGGGATTCCCCAGTGGTCACCCACCTGAGTACTAGTCCGCCGGTACACTGCTTAAGTAAGGCTGAGCGAACGGGAAGCCCTGTTCTCAGTGTCCTATGGTCGTATGTGAAAGATAAGGCTGATAATGATATATATATTTGTCATGAAGTGATTATAATAGAACATGTCTATGTGTGACAATGATAATGGATGCTTACCTCCACCCGCCACCCTCCCATACCTTCCTGCTCCTTGTTAACGAAAGTCTCGCATAACGCAAGTAGTACTGTGTGCGTATCTTATCGCTAAACCTAAATACTTTTCTACGTCGGTAGGCTCCATTCGGCGTTGTCTTGGTAAGGAGGGCACTCGTTGGAACTACCTAGGCAACAATCCAGATCAGCTGAGATTGACGTCGTGGGGCTATGTTCACCCCTCCGCCTCGAATTTCAAGTCCTCAGGTATGAAAATGATGTTAAGTTTACAACATGCAAGCTGCCATTTGACGTATTGTCCCAAAGATGAACTGGCAGTTAGGCATCTTCACACAGCCACCGCCACTCTTCCGAAGATGCGGGGTTTTGTGAATGACCAAGATGCGATCAAATGCGGCACAGTTCTCGAAACCGTGCAATATAAAGAATTGCTTCATCTCAGTATTACTTGCAAAATCACTATGAGAGCATCACAAACTTGCCTGGACTTTAGCGCAACACTATAGCCAAGTCTTGATCTATGGATCCTGAATCAAAAGCTGGCAGCGCAGCTAAGGCGGAAATAGCCTCTGCCAAAGCAGCAGAAGAAGGACCTCTTTTTTTCTGTTATACAAGTCCCTCAGATGAGGGATATTTTCTTTCGCCATGGTACAAATCAAACTTCGAAGTGGAAGGCGTAACCTACAAGTGCGCTGGTCAATATATCGTCGCGGACATGGCACGTACAGCCGGTGATAAAGTCAGTACGGAGAGAACCTTAATTATCTAGGATGAAGGCTTAGATATGTCTAGAAAACACTTCAAAAAATCATGGAAGCAGATGGAGCGGATACTTGGGAACGACTAACCATCGAGATCAAGAATCACGATGGCAAGGCGTGGGTTCGACGTAGGCCAATATATTCAAGTAACCTTTTGTAAAACATAGTAATGGAAAGGCTAATGGCTTTCTAGGCGCTGCCGATGTCGCGAAGACCGCTAATTTGCACAAGTTCACGTCGGACAATGCCGAAAGTCGCGATTTATTGAAGAATTTAAAGAGCCTCGGGAATCGAGAATTGGTCTATGCTGACCCATGGGATATGACTCTGGGAATCGCTCATCCCCCTTGGAGAGCGAAACAGGTTCCTAGAGAACGGTGGGGTCAGAATATCTTTGGGAAGTCCCTGGATGCAGTCAGAGGTGGGACAGAAACGTTAGGGACGGGCAATACGACGAAAAGTGGAGAGCCTAATAAATCATTGCCTGAAATGAAAGGTTAAGTAGGCGTCTGATAATGGAGCCACTTTTAGTGATCATTCTAACAAGGAGGAATAGGTTGCGAGCATCAAGACGCCAATGTCTGTAGTAACTCACTCAATGCAACGAGCGATATAGGTCAGGCGCGAAACCACCCAAAGAAAGAGCCAGAAAATTCGTCGGTGCAAAAGTTGCGAGACGACGAGCCACTGGACGTTTCAATTTTTGATAAAGGAGGACCTGGATACATTCTTTGGTAGATAAGCTTTGTTTACTCATTTGTTTTGTTCTCCTCTTGACTACTTCCCGCACGCCATTTTTGATCAGGTCTTGCCAACAACTCACCATCCACAAACTAGTGTTGCGTGAACTGCCATGCCAAAGCTAAAGGGAGTACATTAAACGTCGCCGCTATTTGCTTTTACGCAAGTTACACGGTCTTTATTTGGACATTTAAGAGACCTGGGTTCTTTCCCATCACTGCTATACATGCATCCCTGCGCAGGCTCACGCGTTGCGTTGTACATACTGCTCGGCCACGGTGGCTCACTCAAGATTCCCTTCGGATCTGTGCGGCAGTTGAAGTTTCTGGATGGGCATATTACAGCATTTTCAGCATCGCATACCCAGAAACCCATTCCGAGGGGAACACTGAAGAATTACCGTTCGATTAGTTATCAATCTCATCAATTATGTTAATGTAGAAGCCCCAGAAGATTTTAGTTGGCGCGGGAGGTGTCGGCGTAGAAGTAGGAGTTAGGTTCGGACGTGTTTTTCCTGGACCATTTCTTTGATCCCCGCCGGCCACGCCTGGGTATATCTCATAGCGAAAATCGATTTCAGTGCTGGGATCAAGAGTGACGGAATTAAATGCAGGCCAACTTGGGAGGGGCTTGGAAGGATAGCTCACGTTCTTCTCCTCATCGTCATCATCGCTTTCTTTTTCAGGATCCGATGGATCTTGAGAATCAGCTCCTTTTGGACAAGTGATCAAAGCAATGCAAGGTTTGCCCCACATACAAAAGCCAGAAGTACATCGAGAACCGCAGCTTCCAGAGTCAATTGGATCTGGAGGTCCACTGTTGAATGTGATGTGTGGAAAATGGCCACCGTAACGGCGATCATCATCATCAATCTTTGGGTGCTTTGTGGGATACGGCGAGGATGTGAGGCTTTGAGTGACTTCCGGACTCTTGCATTTGGCTGCATTCCATATCATCTACCCGAAACCTCCTTCAAAGAGCTCGAACTGCTTCTATTCGTAATTTGAGAAACGCGTGATCGAAGTTGACCTAAAAAGCTCACAACACTAGGACAAGACCCATGCGAGGGCCTGAAAAATGTCATGTGCTATGTGCCATGTTACAAACCCCATTGCATGTTCACTCAAGAAGTAAGCCGGAGCTATGATACATCGAGAGTGATTCAAGTTAAATTGCGAATTTAGGTCTTGCTGCGACTTGCTTCCAATAAACCTGAACCAAATTGATGTGTATTTTACACAAGAGGCCTCTCAGAACAAGCCCGAAAGTTCTTCGACCAGCACAATGATGGACACCCATATCAACTTAAAACCATTTGGGTATGTAGCAGTGGAATTGCTGGAAAGGGTCTGTGAGGTAACTGTGCTGACCTGTATCAACACAGCACATCTGGGCAGAAGGCCCGTAGATACGAGACGCTCTCGCCGCTATAGACAACCCAATGCGCTGCATCATTGTAACTAACATGAAGGGCCCGTCGAATTTTGGTCGAATACGATGGCATATAGAAATACTACTTCAATGTGTTACAGCCGTGCTCGAGAATTGCCTGTTGATAAAATTCATGGACGGGTCGACGAGAGCACATTCATTGTATTAATGACTTTTTGGGGCTACAATATATATACGTATGCTTTATACATGAAATTATGTGCACAACGAGTTCTCTTTTATCCAATGCGAAATACTCATCCACGATAGGCTTCACAAGCCAACATTTTTCAGTATGTATCTTCTACATGGTACGATAGCTTACAAATTGTTTATAAAGCCAATAAAATCAGGACATAGAACCACGTGTGACCAAAACATTGTACGCAAGCCATGGTAGAACGAGATGATTTTAGGCACTTGTACCCACCAATCGTTAAGTTGACGCGCACATATTCCTACATCTCAGCTACAGATCTGCCCAGGGAATATGCGCCCAAATATTATTGTGGTGGCTATACCCTGGCTAGCCGAACCTCTCCCCTGGGATATGGGTGCTATTAACTGTATCTATTGACTGACATCCCGATGTTGCGGAAAACCAACTCCGGTATTGCTGGCTGTTGGATGTTCCGTCAATTGCAAACGAACACGCTATATACGTACGGTCATGGCATCCTGGGCAAGCTGATCTTTTGTACTCGGTTTAACTTGTGTGATTCAGGCATCACCTATACCTGTCCATGTATCTGAATAGGTCTTGTCAAATCAGGTCCATCTAGGATCACCATGTTACTTTCGCATAAATTGCTGACCCCCAGCTGCATGAGAATGGCGTTGGAGATAAATAATATTGGTGCATATTGAGGCGCTCAAGATCGACGCTAGTATCAGCTCGGTCTCGCTTTACATGAAGGCGTGATTCTGGATATAGGCGTGGCGTGTCGATACAGCCACTCCACCCTGTCGGTATCAAGCTGGGAATCGGAGTGGCCACTTCGACGACCATTGTATACTACCGAAGACCCACGTGTCTCTCGCGCTGTGCTCGGGACAGATTAACGTCCTGATTACTACTCAATGCCGCGGAACGGGCCAGGAATGATGAATTAAGGTGGACCGTATGGGGGCCAGCCTTGTGCCTGAGTTTCAATTGGACGTGGAGGTCGGGAGCCATGATTCTCTGAGCATCGATAACGATTACCCCAATGCTTGGAGAAAGCTGATCTGCCGATTTAACCGGGCACAGAATCGATGCACAGTGAGCGGCTGGTGTAGACTTCAATAAATACCTACCAGGGCAGTACCGGTAACGATGGTCCAGTGCTAACCCTGCCCTGGTAATGCCTGTACATTTGGAGAAAACGAAAACGGTTCCAATTGGCCAAGCAATTCTCCGACGGAATGCCCAATCTCTTGGGACGTTCAAGATCGAATTTTCGGGCAATAATGCTAAGAAAACACAGCTGCAAGATGTATACACGCTAGATTCCCGAGTTGTATCAATATCTACCTAGGGTCGCGGTGCGCACGCTCAATGGCCGATAGTAGTTAGCAGACGTGGGGTGATGCTGGACTGCATCCAGTCTCAACAAGATCCTTTGAACAGCTAGGTACGGGGCTGTTCCAATCATACACGCCTGGAAGCTGCCCGTAGTTTTGAGTGTTACGCCATCTCGTGCAATTCATCCCCTGGACTAGTGGTACGCGCTTTGAGTTCTCGAACCTGTGGATTTGGCAACTTACATCGTGAACTTTTCGCGATTCTCTAGCTTGTAGGTAATCAAGCTGAGAGGAGAGAATTACCAATTATCGTGCGTGGAATTGACGGCGTTCTGCGCCACAAACTAGATATCAAGCGAGCAGTCTATTGCCCTCACTATCTGCGTACCTGCGTCTGACTAACAAGCCATCATATGGGCCCCTGCTTCTTCGGACTTGAATTGCCGTAGGGCAGCTCTTACGAAGTATGGCCGCGCACACGATGATGTAATAAGGATCGAAATTGACGCAAGGCCCAAATGTACCTACATCACGAGACTGCATGCATCTCCAGTGACTCGAACATAGAAGATTTTATGATCGACCAGTCAATGCAGTTGTTCATTGAGACAAGCAGGATCCATCGATTTCCCTTCAAAAATTGTTTCCAAAAATTGTTGCGGGTGCATCGGAGTGAAGGGTGGGGAAGCGTTGTGCTATAATTCTAGTTCAGGATACTAAAAATCATGAGACGCCGAGGGATTGCGCGTCTTCATAGAGCACGAGCTACGCACCAACGTAACATTCAACCCAAATGCCCACTGGATTTCAGCAGGTGTCGATTAAAGGTCAATTACCACAGGCCATATTCCAGAAGGATTGTTGTTGAAGTTGTGAAGTAACCTTATTGCACTTGATAGGGTTCTAGAAGCTGCATTTTGACTAGTAAACAATGCGGAGCATTGTGCGAAGAATACGGGGGATATCGCTTTGTTACATTGTTGCGGGGGCATTTGAGTTCTGCTCCGGTTTCGCGAAAGATGCCAATTCGCAGGCTGTGATTTCTTAGCCATAAGGGAGCGGATGGACGTTGTCAGGGCCGCCTGTCAGAACCACGCCGCTGAATCACAAGTGGTAAGGATAACGGATGATGCTCCGCAATACTGAGCCGTGATTGTGCGCCTTACAACTGCTGGAAGCTTCGAAAAAGGGAAAAGTAATCGTACCGGACCGATTACGGTATTCTCCACTTGGCAGTTCTCACTGAGAGCTCTAGTACGATTGTTGCTGCAAGGTGATATCGGTAGTATTGTCGGTTCCGCCTGTAACGTGCAATATGTGGTGGGGTCTTTCACGCTCAGGAACGATGATCCTAAATCCGCCCGCTCAAGACAAAAACATCTGACTGTGCTACTGCTGACTTCTGCAGATGCTGGTGCTATATGTGTGATGGACGGGCATGACAAACTTGATGGACGGTCTTGTGAGTGAGCGTATGGCCCCGCTGGTATCCACAAGTAGAATACCTGTCAAATGCAGCGTGCTGGGTTCAGCGAACTGAATATCAACTGATCAAGAGATGGGTGTTGAACCGTCAAAGACCCGTTCTGCAACCACCCGCGGAACAGGAAAACTGCGATCTGATTGAGTCCCGAGTATCTGGTTCAGGACCTCGCTTTTCTAGCCGCATGTACCTTGCAGAATGTCCCTCTGCCGCGATAGGTGGATTTCTGGATAGTCAGCTTCACAGTGCAGCCATGATCAATGAATGGCAGGAATTGTCGAGGGTAACCATGCTCATCCAATACTAGTGGACAGACTAGTTCTGACGGGTCGTATTTGGAATCGCCGACTATCAACATTACGCAGTATTTCTGTTTGCAAGTTATGTACCATTGTTCATTCGCTGTAGGATACTAGGTATGGAACTTCTGGGTCGAATGATCTTCCACCCCGCGTCAGGCATCATCATGATCATCCCAAATCGAATGCCTGACGTACGTGTCGGGTTTAAAAACATCATACCGAAATATTTACGGCTAACTGCGATTGACGAAATACCCAAATGCCGTTGGCTGAGGAAAGACGACACGAATTAATTGCCTCATACGAGAAGCGAACGAGGCTGAAGCCCGTGGCTGGGCCTCGACGCACTCATGAAATTTGCAGGTGGACTCGAACATGGCTTTGCCACAAGTGGCCCTTTTCTGGGTCTTCCGCAGGCAGAAGTTCGCTGTGGGCTGGACCGGGTTTTCAGTTTGCTGGGATCCAGATGCGTTCACGATGCTCGGCGTTTGAGGGTTGCTTTTTTGCACACCGTCAGACATGACTTTTCCAGGTCCCCACATTATGGATCACGCCATACCCCTTTGGAAATGTCTGCAGTCGGTGAAGATCTATTTCTGTTCCTGAGGGCAAATGCATGCAAAGTGAAAAATAGTCCTCAACAGTACCCGAGCCGACGGTGTGATCTAGGCACGCGGGTGGTGCGGTCCATGAAACACCGGGGTGGTTCTTGACGATCGTTTCGGCCTCGCTCCCTCCCGTCGATCAGGGACAGGAACGTCAAGTTCAGGTGCAAGTTCAGGTGCACATAGCTACCAGTGACTTCATTATTGACCTTGTTATCGTGATATTGGTGTCGTGAAGCAGGCTCGGGTTGTTATTGGTGACATCCTCCAACATCGGGTTGTTTTCCGGGGTCCAGATGCACGATACAAAGCCACACATACACATTCCTAGGAGCTGTTTATCTGATATCCACGCTACATGCCACATGTGGCTGGCGTGCTGGCATACGAAGCTGCGGAAACCGTACAATGCAATACCGAGGTATTGTTTTTACTAGATCTGCACTAGGTCTTACCAATGCGAAGGAACGGATGCAGATCTCACACGCCCCATACCAATGCAGCATGCAGTCCACGAGCGGCGTTACGCCAATGAGGTGGCTCACGGTCACTCCACTCTGGGCATGCCTACAGCGTGCGTAGTGGAGATGCTTTTTCTCTTTTTGTCTAAGACATGGGGGAGACGGCGGAATATACACCTGAGGTAATCCAAGAACGTGCCTCGCAATCGTCGACGTCTTTTTGCTTTTCAAGCTCGCCATATTTTATCTCAGTTATCAACACTGGTGTTTAACCCAAGTCCATTCTTTGATGACGACCTTCACTTTTCATCGAGCGTTAAAGCATTCGCATTGTTTAATTTCCACATCATAAGCGCACCGTTCTTTCCAGCATCAACATCAGCATCAGCATCAGCATGAATCATTTCACTTCTCTATCAATCCAGTCCTGGATCCTTTACTCCGTTTCCATATCCCTCATTTCATCAAGATTGTATGTACTCTGCCCACCATATCGCAATAAGACTGACTCGCGTAGAATCTTCCGACGTATAACGCTCGGTTCCCTCAAAAAGCTCCAAGCCGATGACTGGCTCATGGTGTTGGTTCTTGTGCCCTTCACAGCTTCTATTGTAGTTGCAAATCGAGTGAAATATGGACAGTCTCGCTCGGAGAGGAAATACCGCTACGCTCTAGAAGAGATGCAAATCATTACAATGTGGTTGGTAAAGGCATGCCTACTAGTCCTATACTGGCGGATATTGTAAGTTCAACGTGTATCACGATCGTCATCATCTCTTGCTAATTTCATCAGCCCCATCAGTACAAGTAAATTCAAGCGGCGATCACTCCAGAGTATATCGGCTTTTTGCCTGATTTCATTCCTCGTTGTCCAAACCTCACTGATGCTCTGGTGTCAGCCAACAGCTGAGTATTGGAATCTTACAACGAGCAACACAGAATGTACCTCTTACCATGCGCATACTGCATTGGAGCTCGCTTTCAACGTACCCAACACAATATTGGTTATGCTCATCCCAGTTGCATTGATTCCAACGCCACGACGGGTCCTCTTAGCCATACTCCTCCTCGTCGGCTTGATCATTCTCGTTGCGGGCATCGTATCAAGAGCTTTGATCCTGACCACACCATCATCTTTAAGTTACTTGTACTGGACAACAACTGAGTCAAGCCTCTCGATATGCTTCGCCAACTTGCCATTCCTTACATCCTTCGTCACGACGGCCGCACCCAAGCGGCTTCGCCATATCTCAAGTCACCTCGCGATGTCACAATGGCCACGATCAAGGAGGGGGAGCTTTGAAATGTGTGAATCAGGAACCGTACTCTCAACCGTTCGTTCGAGTAGAGTAGGAAGCACAGCAACGACCCTCGTAGGACTCCCATCGCCAGTCCTCGTGAAGTCACCATCTGATTGGGCCTTCAAAGGACGGGAGATGCAAGATGAAGAAGATCACAGAAAGGCATATCGTGAATCAAGCAGTGAGGTTTCAAGAGAACAACATAGCCCCTTATTGGCTACCCCTCCGTCAATGATACCACAAACTTGCGACGACGAGGTGCCAAAGATGCGGCTGTCGGGCGGACTAGCTGAGATGGGACAGCGGTCACCACAAGAAACGCAAGGATGGCCCATATATTGGAAGTGACTCAGAATGTACGACTCTATGAAAAAAAGTAAATTTATGACTTCATGACCCATCAAGCTGTTTTTCTCCTCACTTCCACTCTTTCCAAGACAATCTACATGCACCAGCTCCAAGTGCCAGCAAGTTCGCTCACCCTTGATATCCAATGCTTAACAATCAGGTTTGCTTCAAAAGTCGCCACAGCCAATACATCCAAACTGCACGTCAACATCCAGAATTAGCCCACACATACTTTACACAGATCATTGATGCCTGTCCCCAAGACCTCAGCTACCAACCGGCAACAAACCACACCCCAATAATGTCATTACTCCATCCATAGGGTAGGTAGTACAAACCCCGAACCCATTCATCCTTCCATCCAATAAAACCCCATCCAGCCAATCACAACCCCTCAAAAACCATCTTCATGCATGCAATCCTTCGAAACAATCGATTCCCAACACGTGAACCCCACCTCTCTCTCGGCCGACATCAGCATTCCCCACAAGCTGAGCCACACCCACGCAGCGCCCGCTCGGCCAATACCCACACGTACCTGCAGCACCTCAACCCTCTTCAGACCACTCTCGCAGGCCCCCCTCGTTGCGGTCGCGCAGCGAGCACTGACGCATGTGCATGATGACCGCGAGGGAAAAAAAAAGTCTGTGCAAAGCAAAGCACGGGACAACATGCCGTATGCAGGAGGGCAGGGACGAATCGCCAGTCAGCAACGCGGCGAGGTTTATATACTGGAGCCCGCCAAGCGGGGCGTACATAATTGATTATTTATTTTATTTTATCCGTTGGAAGAAAAACTGGTTTGCGGATTGTGCGTCAAGGGGCATTGAGTGGGTGGGGATCAATCGCGATAAGGGGGGGTAAAATGAACTGGGGTTTGCGAGTGTGGGTTTTGTGGTTGACGTGGGTGTTTGTGATAGGCTTGGAGGAGTGGGTTTTACGAAGGGGGGGAAATTCAGCCTCATTATTTTTTGGTGATTGGAGGTTGGCTTGGATTTGGGGAATTGTGGGCGTAGGGCTTGGGAGGAGGTGATGGGCACACCGCTGGGCGAGGATTACTCCGGTCTTACTCTTGCTTGGAGAATGAAAAGGGTGACCGTGCAGCTCACCGGAACACGGAGGCACAGTCAACGACATGATAGAGTTGAAGAGTCTGGTGACAGGTAACTTGAAGCAATGGTTGAATCTTGAATCGTGAATCTTGAAAATGGCGAGGTTGGTACAAAGTCTATGCAAGCCATAAACGGCCTGGCTGCTGCACATACTTTTCAATACTCGTTGCGAGCGATGACGACCTGCTAATTTACACTAACGCCCGTTGCGTTACACATCTAGAAGACCTTTGATCTCTTTCACCATCAATCGGTCTTCTGCAGCCTTTGCTTCAATCTTACCGACAGTCCCAGCGGCGTCCATGACCTTCCATAGATCTCTTACCTCGCCGTCGAGATCTGCACCATATATTAGCCAACCTATGCATATCAATGCCATTTTCTTGTTATCGCTCCACTGTTCTTCAACGCTGATGTTCTCGAGTAAAGAAGCTAGAATCTCAACCTGCTCTGCATCAGGAAGCTCGGATTCTCCGGGCAGCGAAGGGGCTGCATTGGCGCTATGCTTTTTCATTCGCACTTGGTGATTTGCAGAAGCAAAATTCAATGCGAGACTGAGTGCTGAGACTTTCAGTGCAGGGTGGTTTTCGTCCAGGAGAGCAGTGGTGAGTATAGTAATTAGCGATGAAGATAACGGTGGTGCTAGTACATGAGGTACGAATAGTGATGAGCTGAACAAATTACATGCTAGGTGCAATGTCGTGAGGCGAAGAGGATAAGGCGCTGCATCACCCAGCTTCACTACGTGATCCAGAAGATGACCAATCGTGGCAGGTACGCCTTTCGCGCCCTTGTGTTCCTCGGCGAAAAAACCAGCTACACGCACATCCGTGAGCGTGATTCTCAAAAGATCAAATACAGTGAAGAGAAGCTCGGGCGGTAGAGTCGAGGTGCTCTTCTTCAGAAAATCAGCGAATTGAGGCAGCTTTGTCAACGGCGCCTCTATGGAGCCAAATCGCTCGCGAGCATCAATGTAAGAGACGATTGATGACACTGCGGGGTCTTTCCCTGAGGGGCCCATCTTCGCTACAAGTTTTTCTAGTGGGGGAACTTTGGTGAAAGTGATTGGTCGCTGGCTTTGCCTCAGGAGTATGGGCGTGCTCTTATCAAGATGAGGATGTGTTGGGAATGCAGCATTCAACAAACCAGTTACGTTGCTCCGTAGCTGGCGAGGATCGGCCCCGCTCCATTCATCCTGCTTGACACCGCGGACATAAGTAATAAATGTTGGCGTTGCTCGTACATCTGGATATCGAACGTTGATGGATCGATCAGCGTGGCTGAAATCAATCTTGATGAAGACGCATTTTGGTCCTGCCTCAACTGCGAGATCATCATATGGTTGGTACACAAGTTTGCATGGTGCACAGGTCGAGCTTGTGAAGAAGATGATGGCGCCCCTGTCCTTTGCTAGATCAAGGAGACGATCCACCTCTTGTATTGAAGTAACGTTGTTGACTTTGCCTGTAGCTGCTGCCAGTGCGTTTCCAACACCATTCATATTCGGGTTTGAGAACTGTTGTCTTACTGGAGCGACAGGCTGTGGTGTAGGTGCCTGAGTGATTGGACGCATAGCCGCATCAATCTGCGGGCGCAGCATTTGTCCGAAAGGCGTATCCAGTACAGTTTGAGGAAGCGATGTGATGTGATCTGGGATGCCTTTGCCTACGAGGAACATGGCAAAATCATTAGAGAAGTTGTTGCAATTGTGTAAAAAAAGATCGTAAGATTCGGCGGTGTAGATTTCCTTTAGTGATTCCAAGTATTCCAAGATGATCTCGATTGGGAGATCTGTTCTTCCAAGCTTCAGGATTTCCATAGGTCGACCATGATGGGTTGCTCCAGCACGGCATGTTTGCACGCCTTGCCCGAAGTAGTATTCTATACCTTCAAGGACGATTGAAGTATGGTATACAGCATCTATCTGAGTGCCCAAGAACTGTTGGGACATACTACGTGCAAGACCCTGGATCCTGTAAGTTGCTGCACATGTGTTATGATGATGCCTAAACGAACCTGTGAAAGATCATACACATAGAGTTGTACGTCCATTTTGCATAGCACGTGATGTATTGGCGATGGGATTTATGGACGGTGATAGTAGAGTTCAAGTTTAATATGATATGTGTACCTACCTAGGTAGGTAGTGTATGCATCGAAAGGCAACACCGCGGAGAGGCTGGATGACGCAGACGCCACAGAAGATTCGCGAATCTGACACGGCGTAACGCCGAGGGGCAAATCGCGCGAGCACATGATTTCGTGCAACGACATTGTTGTAGTCACCACAACACCGGAATTGCTCTTGGGTGCGTTCCTTATGCTGTTCCAAAATCAGGCAAGATCGAAGATGAATTAATCTCATGTGACAGCACAAGATCATCACAGCAAGACATAATCAAGGCGGAATTAGATCCCAAAAATATAAATTCATCAGCATGATAAGAATATGTTCCCTTTGCTTCCTCTCCCTCGAGCCAACTAATCGGCTCGACGGAAACGAGTAACAAAGGCGTCACCACCCAGAGGTAGCGGGCGATGACTGGATCAATCTTGCTTCCCTGTCCACACTCGCTCAACGTGGAGAATAACGTAACGACGAGCTCTAGCTTAATTGGAAGCGGACAACGACCACGGTCATTGTCCAACTCACTTTGAGATTTGTTTGGTGGCAAACAAGACCCAGAAACGAGCAACAAACCCTCGACCCAACAGTGTAAGACGAGATTAGCTTCCAAGCTATATTAGCAAGGAAAGCGAATCCAGCCCACAGTATGCCCCCAGACACCCTCAGTACATCGTGAAGATGCAAGAAACGCTCCGCGCCAAGGCAGAACATTGTTGCACGGAAGGCGGTTAGACCCAGTGCATGTCCATTAAACGATCCAGTACAGGATGTTACAAGACCATTCGCAACTCCAAGCAGCAGACTTGGAGATGTGAGAGAAGCATTACCAGTTATGGCTGCATGGGCCCTACTGAGCACAACCATCGCCATTACTGATAGCCAATTCGACCACAAGGACTAGTCCTTGACATCAGGCCTGATGTAGTCGAGTTTCGAGATCGCAATAAACACTAGGTCCTAGAAAAAGGAGCCTGTAGAGATTCAAAGCCATCGAAATGCAAGTCTGACATCGTTTTGATGATTCATAAGTTGTAGGGCACCTTTGAAAAGGATGCCATTAAAGTTTCAAGACCTTGTCTGAGTGTATCATTCACTGCATTGGCAATGAACTTGTACACAAAGACGTTGGTCATTATAAATCCCCTGTGTCCGTTTCCTGCGCAGTGTCGTGTTGCGGGTGCGTATGAGTAAGTGATGCCAGGGACCTTACGGTCTGTCAGGGCCGTGCAACACGGCTCAATGTCTGTTGGCTTCTTCCGTTGAATTTCGTGCTGGAGTGAGACATGGCTCGATTGCTCTCACAACACTACGTTCACCGTCGGGGTGACCCCTTACTCATCGGTCCACAACTACAAGCTTGCAACACAGCAGTACTTGGGAGTTCTTCGGATTCTTCTTGTAGAGATAATCGCTGTCCGCGAGGCTTGAATCCTCTTGCAGCAGGCCAGACTCCTCGCCGCATCCACCAAGCGCTTGCGCGCAGCCTGATCAACCTTTGCAGGTATTGTAGCTTATTCGGTGGACAATATGGGCTCGTCATGGCTCGGTACGTTGGACGTTTGTAGCGAATGTATTGTGATCAGATTTCTGGCCGTCCTCCGACTGCTTTGATTCTTCCAATACGCTTGTTTGTTTGCAATCCGCTTTGCACGAGACAGAAGCTGACATTGCTGTATTCAGCGATGGTGATATATTCGCAAGTCGAGGTTCGCCTTATTATAGGCTATTCCATTTCGGACATTCCTTGTGTATGCGAGTTCAATGCTCGACTATTTGTGATTCATCCCATTGGGAATTTATTGTGATTCGTCCTTTCGGAACTTGTTGTGCTTCAGCGTTGTCGGATCTGGTACCGTCAATCCTTGTCGGATCTGGTCGTCTTGTTACGTCTGGTAATTCGATCGATCACAGTCCAGTTGGGATGCTGATGGTCTCCAGTCCTGTTTGGCATGTGTTTGGGACGTCTCCCGAATATGCTAACTGGACTGAGAGGGTTTGCTCAACCGACAGGAACCCATCAGTGGGATTCTGTACCACTGTGGTTGTTTGCTCAACTGTCAGGAGCCTCTCAGGGTTTTCCATGAAAGCATTCTTGTGCCCTGAAGTAATTTTGTTGCGAAGCATGGTGGCCTCGAAGCATCGATGATGCATTGTCTTGTGCCACGAAGGGCAGCAGTTGTCTCCAGACCAGAGTCTCAGACGCAAAGTGTGTAGTGCGGCCAGCGCAACTACTGAAGAACGACGATTGGCATGGGACTGGTCCGCATACTAATGATCGATCGAAATGGTATGTGACTGCTCAGCAGACGGTGGAAAACACGATACAAATGCGACGAAGGGAGTACCTCCAGCTATTAGTGGGGGACAACATCTTGTCCAACGAAAAGAATGTGGGCGAATCGAAAGAAACGCGAAAAAAAAACGAATGAGAGTGTTTGTTAGAGAGAAGAAAGGAGGCTGAAGGAAAGACGCGAATTTCTAGTGCTGCGGTGGTGGAGCGTGCACGAAACTAAGCGCCTTGGCACCGGCGCGCGTCATGGATGCTTGTGCCTGCATCCTGCATGATCTCATTGCGAACAGTGAGACTTCAGGTTCTAGGCTACAATATGGTGAGTATTGGGCGCATTACAGTCACAACAAGTCTATTTGCTAAGTGTGAGGATCACAGCCACCATCACGCCGAGCAGCCTCAAACAAGAACCGTTTACCCGCGAAACGCGCATCGAAGCTCGCCAAAGAGAATGGAATAACCGCGGACCAAGAGGCAGAGATACGAGAAGCCTTTGCTTTGTTCGCAGTACGCCATCCAGATCATGAGGACTCAAAGGAAGGCGTTTTGCGCAAGGATGATGTACGGCGGTGCTTAATGTATGTCCCAGATACGATACCACAATGATTGGCTTATTGACATGCACAGTTCTCTGAACCTCGCACCTGATAAATCTGAAATACCGTCTATCCTCTCGACAATCGATCCGCTCGATACTGGCTTTGTCGAGTTCGTACCATTCCTTTCATACGCTGCCATCGCGATGCATTCAAAAGAAGATGGGTCAGATGAAGATGAGTATGGCGAGGATTACCAGGAGGAGAGTAACATGGAGGAGCTGAGCGCTGCATATAAGTTGTTCACCCATGGGACGTCTGGCCCTATCACAATCGCGCATTTGAGGAGAGTAGCGAAAGAGTTGCGAGAGGATGTACCAGATGACGTTCTCAAGGATATGATCCTCGAAGCAAATGCCGGCGTCAAAAGAAACGGGAAAGATGTGGGTGGCGTAAGCCTGGAAGAGTTTGAGAGCGTTATGAAAAGGGCAGGTCTTTCCTTTGGCTGAAGTGTGGGGTTAGGACCATACATTATCTTTTATCATATCGATGGCGATCGATATCCCGACAGCAGCACCGATTTAGACTCCATCGACGAGTCTGTCTAGCCACCATATCAGTTACGTTACAGCCTACCTGACAGCAGCGATGCCATCCCGCGGGGCCAAGCATGGAAGAGCTTGTGGCGAGAGAGTTTGTAGACAGTAAGAAGCTCGAAGTTGTGATGGGTATAGATGAAAGCAGAAACCATGTAGTGATTCAGTAGGAGCATTTAGGTAGACAATGTTTAATCACTACTTCAAGATATCGACTCCAACATAACTTTCAGACTAAGCATGTGATGATCGTAGTTTAATGCCTGCAGTACAATTCTCCGCGCCAATCACATCCCAGGCTTTGCCAAGAACTCAGGGACTCAACATTCACCAGGCAGGAGAATACGAAGGCGGGTGTGACGGAGGCGTGTAACACCAATCAGCATTGCTTGACCACATTTAATCCCTTCTGAATCAAGGGCACCGCAGTATGTCGTACTCGGCACACGAGCTGTTCAATGCCAAGCTAACTTGTGGCCAGTCCAGCTCAATGCCCGCCGCGCCCTAATAAACTTTTGGACCCTTTCTCTCCTCCTCCCTTAGTGGAATGTCCAGCGGCGTCGAAGTCCCCGGTAGCCAACGACGACCCGGCATCTGGTCTTACTTTAGCTTTTCAGGCCATCGCCGCCGAATCTCTTCCTCCTTGCCTCGCAGCAACAACTCGTCTAATCACGACCCGTACGAGAAATCGGATCGCCACTCGAAGCACCGCAAAGCAGACTCCAACGCCTTGATGGGTGACTACAAAGGCAGTCCGATCATGAATCAGGGGCAGCGGTTACGGTACCTGAAGACGGGGGGTGTTATTGCATTTATCATTTTGATTCTGTACTTTATTGCGCCGAGGGATGGAATATCGAGAGGTGCGTGGACTGGACACATTGCAGGGGCTCAGACTAACATTGACATGTAGGATCGTTCTCTTCTGGTGGCAACAAGGCAGCAGGAGACGCGAAAGCGCAATGCACAACGTCGTACTCGAAGAACAAGCCGCTTATCCAATATGCCCTCATGATCGATGCTGGCAGCACAGGCTCCCGTATCCACGTCTACAAATTCAACAACTGCGGTCCCAGCCCTGAGCTCGAAAGCGAAGTCTTTGAACAAACCGCCAAAAAGGAAGGCAAGGGTGGCTCTGGACTGTCATCATACGATGGCGACGCTGAGGCCGCAGCAAAGAGCTTGGATGTCCTCATGGATGTAGCCCTCAAGAACGTCCCCAAAGAATACCAGGGCTGCACACCAGTCGCTGTAAAAGCCACCGCTGGACTTCGCAAACTTGGCCCAGAAAAGAGCAACAACACTCTCACCGCCGTCCGCCGCCGCCTCGAAACCGTCTACCCCTTCCCCGTCGTCTCTGAAGCAAAGGGCGGCGTCGAAGTTATGCCCGGAGAGATGGAGGGCGTCTACGCCTGGATTACAGTCAATTACCTCCTAGGCCACATTGGCGGTCCCGACAAAACGCCTACAGCAGCAGTTCTCGACTTGGGAGGTGGTTCTACACAAATCATCTTCCAACCCACCTTCCCCGACACTCCTCGCGGCGGTCTCCCCACCAAGCTCGCAGAAGGCGACCACAAGTACGCCCTCAACTTCGGCGCCCGCGACTTCGATCTCTACCAGCACTCCTACCTAGGGTACGGCCTCATGGAAGCCCGCAACAACCTCCACGCCACGATCCTCGACTCCCTCTACAAACAACACAAAGACAGCGAGTCGACCGAATACCTCAAGAAACCCATCACAAACCCCTGCATCGCCCCAGGCATGTCCCGCGAAGTCGCCGTCGCACTCCCCGCCTCCCACCCCCTCGGCGCAACCGTCACCGTCAACATGACAGGCCCCACCACACCCGCACCCACACAGTGCCGCTTCTGGGCCGAGAAATCCCTCCACAAAGACGACGAATGCAAACTCGCCCCCTGCGCCTTCAAAGGCGTCCACCAACCCCCCTTCGACCAAACCTTCGCCACCGAAGCCGTTTATTTACTGTCTTACTTCTACGACCGCACCTCCGACCTCGGCATGCCCTCTTCCTTCACCCTCCGCGAACTCCACGACCTCGCGAACCGCGTGTGCACGGGTGAACCTGGCTGGGATGTTTTCGCCACGGTGCCGGATGCGATCAAGGAGTTGAAGGGTCGGCCTGAGTGGTGCCTAGATTTGAACTTCATGTACGAGTTGTTGAGGAGTGGGTATGGAATGCCGATGGATCGCGAGGTTAGGATCGCGAAGAAGATTAAGGAGAGGGAGTTGGGGTGGTGTTTGGGCGCGAGTTTGCCGCTGTTGGAGAGTGGGAGTGGGTGGGAGTGTAGGGTTAGGGAGGTTTCGTAGGCGGAAAAGGGTGACATGAGTATGAATGGGCAGACTTTGTTTCTTCATGCTTCACGCGGAGTATGAGATGGGGAGCAAAGTGGGGAGATGGAAGAGGGAAGGGTGCATTACAATGGCGTTATGATTTGGAAATTCTTCGTATAAGGTTGAGGATACAATACAAATACAGATGGAAGAAAATGAGGATAAGGATAGGGATTAATGCTATTTTTTGCTTTGCTTTGCTATGCTTTGATATGCTTAATTTTCCTTTCCTTTTGCTATACTGTCTTGACCACATCTACATCTACATGCTACATCCCTCATAATCTAATCATGCATTCATCCATCTTAATGGGTATAATCCAATGCATCCCCCTCTACCATCCTCCTTTCTTCCCATCCCACCCTTACCATCCCCCCAACACTAGAACGACCCAATCTGCCCTCTAGAATACATAGTCTGCTGCCGCCTAGCCCTGCCCTCACCCACACTCCCACCACTCTTACTCCGCTTCCTCAGCTCCCGCTTCTTCGCCTGCCTACGCTTCCACTTGGCGACCCAGCGCTTGCCCTTGCGACTAATACTGCCGCTGAGCAGAACAAGCATAGTGACCGCCATAACGGGGACTGCGATTTCCCAGAAGAACGCGTCGGAATTGTCTTTTACGGCGTCGAAGCGCTCGAAGTTTTGGCCGAAGTAGCCGACGAGGAAAGTGAGGGGGAGGAAGAAGATGGTCACCGCGGTGAGGATCTTCATGGACTCGTTTTGGTAGGCGCCCATGACGTTGAAGATCAAATCGATGAGGTTGTCAGCCGCTCGTCGCATCTGGTCCAATGACGCAGTGATCATGATGCAGTGGTCTTCGACGTCGCCGAGGTAGGTGTGGGCGAGCGGGCTGATGGTGATGCTGGTCATGGTTTTGCGGGTGGCGAGGGTGCTGTTGGATTGGCTGAGGAAGGATTGCGCGAGGGGGTCGGATTTGTGGTCTCGTAGCGCGTTGATGAGGGAAACAATAGGTTGGATGGTGTTGCGGAGGATGGAGAGCTCAGAGGTGAGGAGGTAGAGGAGTTGGGAGTGGCTGATTTCTGGGTCGTCGAGGACGTCGAGTTCGAGTTCGCCCATGGCATCTTCATAAGCGGCGACTACAGGCATGGCAAGATCGATGATGGCGTCGATGATGGCTTGTACAATCATAGAGCTGTCTTGGCTGCGCCGGAGGATAGTGTCTTCTGTCTTTAAGCGCTTCAGAATCATTTCCTCAATCTCTGGCGCCGAATGCTCAAAGAAGGAAATCACGCTGTTGTCAGCTAGCAGGAAGATGCTTACTTGCTCAACGCTGACAGTAAGATGCTTAGGCGTGAGCGCAGAGTTTTGCTCAAGATACACGATACGATCAACATTTGGTCCGCCACGGTACCGCTGCAGTGTCCTAAAGTTCGCAGTAGAAGGAGGAGTGGGAATCTTGGTGATGGTGGTGCCGTCGAGGAATTGGCTCACTTTGCTATCGTGGCCATCTAAGGAGTGCTCGAGGTCTTTCTCTGGGTGTTCATGAAAGGTGGGCAGGATTGACTCCTTGGCTTTGGAGAAGAAGCTCTTCTTCTTCTTTGGTTTCTTCTTCTGTGGATGTCGTGACCGCGACCGAGCCCGCCGACGGCGCTCAGTGTCCGAATCTGAATCGCTATCTGAATCTTCCACGGGGGTGCGAATAAGTTTGGAGAGAGTTAGGAGCACTGTATATGTTAGTAGTGGTCATAGCAATAAAGGTTGGGTAACTTACTGAAGGCTTGGTCTGAGTACCAGTCGACCTTGGTGCGCGCTCTATCGCTCATCAAATCCTCAATGGCAAGTCTATGAAGTCGCCCATAGTTTCCAAGCGTGCGAATAACGTCCCAGCTCAGACCATTGACATTGACCCAGCGGCATGAGACCCAGGCCTCCTTTGGCTTGCTCAAGAAAGCTTCCAAGGTCTCGTTGACCAATTCATGACATTCGACACGCTCGTCTGAGAAGTCCACCACGGTAATTGTGCATGGCGCATGGAGATGATGGTAGTTGTGTGCGGTGGTCTCATTCTTAGTGTCAATACCAGGTTCAGCGCCAGCTACGTCGAAATGAGGGCGTGTAGGCGACTTGTACTGCTTGACAGTGTGCGAGCGAGTTATTCGACGGCGCAGAGTGGAATCAATTGAAGTGCGATCATCAGGCAAACGAAGCTCGTCGAGCGTGTTGGCAGCAGCCGTGGCGGTGGTCGAGGTTGCTGAGCGCCCGCGCGGTCTATGTCCATCAAGCTGAGTATCGAGGGAAAGGTGGGTCGTTGCAGTGCCATTAGAGTCCTGTTGCGGGGCATCGATGGGAGAGGCCGGCGCGGCAAAGTCTTGGATGCGCGTCTGGTTAGGTGAATCAGCAGCCATGATGGGCAGCGGGCGCACTGCACTGTAGCTGAGGGAGAAATTGGCGTTGATCGTGGGAAGGTTTTAATATGAGGCGCGCAGGGGAGAAACAAGTGAAATCACAGCCATTGTGGTTAATCAGAAATTGCAGAGGGCTGCATGGTCCAGGGCTGAAGCTCTTATTCGTGTTGCACGGGCATACAATGTGACCCCTTGAGCTGAATGCGAAACATGGAAGTGAAAGTGAACAACATTGGGTGCGAACATCGCAATGATTACGACATCGGCAGCAGAGCAAAGGGCTAGAAGCTGATTAGCTGCGGATGCATCCCGTCGATCGAGGGTAGTAGTACTTGGTAGCGTGGGCATGCTAATGTATGCGGCGCCAGCTGGTAGAATGTACCTATTTGCCGAAGCGAGAGGCAGGCTGATGGCTAGGTATTGGGTACCGTGGTTAGCTGCACGTTGTGACAGACGTGTATGCAGTCAGTAGTCAGTACATAGTACATAGTACATGACATGCATGGAGAATGGGCAATGTTATGTGTAATCTCACAATACACTTGCCAGTCACACAGTGATCAGGCAAGTCACGGGACCAGCGTGCTTTGTCAGCATCGAGTCGGCCGGGATGGTGCATCATCGAGGGTCCTGCTTAGTTATCCGGTGCAAGATGACAGACGAGCAGAGCAGAGCAGTGCCAGTACTCAAACATGGCAAGTTCTCGAATACCATCCACCTACTCTACTCTGCTGCAATCCCAACTAGGCCTCATCTAGCTATTTGCCTCGCCGCAGCGGCATAAAATTAGAGGGCAAGCCTGGCCAGCGGTGCACGCCAATAACAGCGGGCCAGGTCTTGGGGGTTCTTGGGTTCTGGGCTCCACTCTTTGCCCATCACTCACCTCTCGCCCAAGCCATCTTCTCACCTCATTCATCTGCGACAGCCTCATCCCAACATACTTTGCCCAACTGCCTCACCCACCCCCCGCCGAGTGAGAGCCTGTCCCATCCGTCGCCCAGCCGCCCTGTTGCGCGCTGCTCCAGCGATTTGCCTCTGACCCTATCCCTGTCCCTCACCCTTTGCGAGAGACGGAGAGAGTGAGAGAGAAGAGAGTGCTCGCCACACGCCCTCTTGCTCCCGCCGCATCGCCATCTCGCACTCAGCTGCCATCACTCCACTGTGCTCGCTGCCGCTCTGCTTTGCCTGTGAAGCTTGCTGCCCTGTATCCGGCTATTTTCTGTGCTGCCACTCGGTCGGGTCCCCTTTCATCCTCGACCACCGCCAACGCCCAGAAGCCTCTCAGGGTTTGCTCGCCCCCAAGCAACCTAAACCTCACCACCCACCGCCCCTGGCTGCTTTGCACCACCACCGCCGCCGCCATCACTGGCTTCAATCGCCTGCACTCGCCCGCTTGCCCGTCGATTGATCCTCTGAGCTCGACTCGCCTGCTTGCTGTTCTCCACCACATGTAACACTAGCGCTACACCAACTCATCGGCCCAACACCCTTCCATCCGCTCATCGCACTCTGCTGCACCTCGACACACACCACACATCATGCGCGAGGTCAACTTTAGCATCCCAAATGCCAACAAGGCCTCGGTTGGCATCACTACCGCCCTCTACGACCGCCGTGCCCTCGACTGCACCTCGACCCTCCCACTCATCAACTCACTCAACCATCTCGCCTACCTCACAACCTCGTCTGCTCGCATACGAGACATCCTCACCGTCGATGGCGGCATCGAACGCCTGATATGCATCCTCAAGGAAGGCAGGAGTAAGGACATGATGGATATGTGGAAATGGAATCTTGCCTTCCAGTGCATCTTCAACATTGGCGTCCGGGGTTCAGAAAATGTCCGCACTCGCGTCGTCGAGGCTGACATGGTTCCCGTCATCGCTACCATCCTCGATAATTACATCAAAGTCGTCGACAAGTGTAGGGCACAAGCCGAAGCTGAGATGCATCGATCTGGACGCCTTGGCGCCTCCAGCCGACACCATTCATCTCGCTCTGGTGAGATGGCATCATCCTCGGGCCACAGATCTGACCGCTCGCGTCGTGCCATCCCGCCTCCAATCGAAATCCCCCACGCTTTTGTACAAGGACCTGCCGAGTCACAGCTGGGCGATGCCACCCCAACGCCTGCCTTTGCCATGAGCTCTCCCCCAGAACGAACCACCTTTGGCCGAGTTCGCCCTCCTCATCACCATCACCACCGAAGCCATGAAGGACGAGGACAAGCCTTTGGAGCTGTCGGCAACGCTCCTCGCACCCTTGGCCAGCCACTCGTCACATCGATTCCATCCATGGAGGCCACTGCCGACCCATTTGCGCTTAGGCCCGTGCGTGATGCAGACCGACTGCCCTCGATGCTTCCTCCTCTCCAAGGAGAGATCACATCTCAGCCAGAATCTCCCACCACACCCAGCGCTCCCCGAACCCATCAAACCAATCCCCATGGAACGCTTGGCCGGCCCCGACGCCGACCGTCTATTCGTCACCAGCTGTCCGTGTCTGGCGAGTCCGACCTCGAGGCACAGCAGGACGAGATCGTTGCCGATACCGCTGCGGGCACAGGTGGCCCCGAGCCCATAGTCGGCATACAAAATAATGAAATCAACATGTCAGACATTGTCGACAACGCAGAGATGCTTGATGCAGGCGCCACCCCTGTTCCTATTGCAGCACCGTCGGAAGGAACTGACGAGAACAACGAGACATTCAACATCACACACCGCCCCGCCCTAGACGGAAGTCTGATTAACCCGACCACGACCCCACCTACCAACCCAATCACCGGCTTTTCACCCATGCAGCCTGCCATCAACGTGGTCACTAATACCCACCCACCACCATGGTACCCACGCTACGCCCAAGATCGCAACGCTACCGCTGGTGTTCTTGCCGCTATGCCGCGCGACGAGGATGTGCTCATGTCTCTGCAGCTCCTTGCATATGTGTCAAAATACTGCAACCTGCGATCCTACTTTCAAAAGTCACACCTGGTGCCCAAACTCAAGATTGGTGCTGACATCCAACTCCTTGATGGAGAAGCCTCGGCTGCAGAGGCAATCAAAGAAGATGAAGAGGAGCTCGAAGAGTACGAGCTGCCAGATGACTTCAACATCTTCCCTCTAGTCGAGCAATTTACCGTTCGACACCACACTTCAGACATGCAATACTGGGCAAGCGTTGTTATGCGCAACCTCTGCCGCAAAGACGACTCTCGTGGCGGCATTCGACAATGCGCATACTACCAATGCGGCCGCTGGGAAGAGTACACCCGCCAGTTTGCCAAGTGCCGCCGCTGCCGACGAACAAAGTATTGCAGCAAGGAGTGTCAAAAGAGTGCCTGGGTATTTCACCGTCACTGGTGCGTGGCCGCCACCTCGTGAATACAACCCCAGACACTGTATTTTTCTTAATATCTAAATTTCTCATACCCCCATCTGAGGATTCTCATCCTAGGGAGATTTCTCGTTGGCTGCATATTGCATGGCGCGCTTGGATTCCCCCTTGACCATTATCATATCATATCATTACTTTGTTCAACAAGCAAGGTTTCATATCTTAATGAGCGACACGACTACCCGATACCATTACTGCTACTACACTCAGATTGCTGCTGCTGCTGATACTACTGCTATTCTCATTTTTTTTTTCGCGCGCCCGGAGGACATGTATGGAGAGGACTTGATTGATTTTGCAGGCTGGACAAGGGATGGCAAGAAAGGGAGGAAAGGACAAGGAGGGAATTTATACCATATGACGGCGGGACTTGGACTTTATTGCTAGTTGGACATGAGGTCTGATGCGTTGGTCTTGCATCTTTACTTGAGTTCTAGTGGAGACGGAGAAGTGGAGTAGTTACAAGCTTCATTCAAGATCAACTCAGACTTTTCCTTCGCTGGTCAAAAGGGTTCCAAGTTTCAGGTTCTTTAGATAATGTTTGGCTTTTGCTTTCGGACTTGCTTGTGTGGAGCGAGAGAAGGAGAGTGAGAGTGAGAAAGAAAGAGTGCTTTGATTAGCAAGGGATACCATCATTACATGCTTGCTTTTTTCCTCATCGTTCTGATTTTACTCCTGCGATTTGACATTTACTTTACTGCTGTCTTTTTTTTTTGTGAGAAAGTATATTTAGCCGGCATAGCATAGTTAGCATGAAGATCATTCTTCTCCTTCACTTCACATTCATATCCTCACTTTTACTTGCCCTCGCACTTCCATATATGAATCACTTCGTATGGCGCATCATTCATAATCTCACATTCATATCATATAAACATACATCTACCTATCAGGCCTAACATCCCCAAACCCCCTACTCAGCACTTTATTCACATCACCCCCATCTCCCCTGTCTTCCTCCTCACCAACCCCCCTCTTCCTCAAAATCCCCTCAATCTCCCTCTCCCTCCACCCCTGCACCACCCTGCGCGCAGCCTCCCTCTCCGCCTCTCTACCCTTCTCCACGCGCCCCTCCCACCCCTGCTGCAACTCGCCCGCAGCCGCCTCTTCGAACCTGCGCTTAACATCCGGGTCTTTCTCAAGCGCTTGGAAAACGTCTTCATCGCTGGTAAAAAATGCAGAGCGCAGGGAGATAGTGCCTAGTTCGAAGACCAGCACGGCGCAGAGGATGAGTAACAGGCAGGTCCACCAGGAGAGCGAGGCGCCGAAGCCGAGGAGGAAGGTGGAGCGCACGTAGTAGATTTTCGAGGGGTGTTTGTAGGTTAGGGACAGGATTATGTTCCAGAGGAACCAGCCGCCGATGGAGGCGATGATTGCGAGGGCGTTGGTGAGGGTTTTGGAGTGTGTTTCTATGACTCTTGAAGGGGGTTAGTATGGCGTTTTTGGTCTTGGGACGAGATGGGGGAGGGAATATCGGGGGGCAATGAGGGAGGGGACGTACTGCATCTTCAAACTAATCAGCCATACCACAGCCGTATACGTGATACTCCCCAAGGCGAAGATGGAATTATCCTCGGTGAACAGCGCTTGTCCGTATAAGCCCAACATGCAGAAATACACGACCATTGCTTCGGCGCTGCCCATGAACATCCAGCCGAGATACACTTTGAGGTTGAAGCCGCCGTTGCGCTGGCCCTTGGTGTATAACTCGGGTACGGCGAGGAGTGTGGATGCAGAGAGGTCTTTCTCAAAGATGCCCATGAAGATTACGGGCAGCGAGGTGAAGAGCGTGTTGAACATGGAGAGGGACCAGGATTCGTAGAGCGAGGTGCCTGTGTAGCCGACGGAGCGTTGGTAGAGGGCTTGTGTGAGGTAAAAAAGCTGGGGATGTGTTAGCCGTGACGTAGAAAAGGGGGGATCAAGAACGTACGATTTCTTTCCAAAAGGTGCCGACTGTGTATTTGCATGTTCGGATGTAGTTCCAGCGTCCGTGGACGAGAAGGAGCTTGACGAGGAAGCGGAATTGTGCGATTGAGTAGTCGCTTGTTCGCGCTGCTTGGAGACCTTCTTTACCAGTAATGCCTATTCCAACGTGGGCTTCTTGGATCATGGCAATGTCGTTTGCTCCGTCGCCAATAGCAAGAGTGATGCTCTTCTTGACACGCTTGCGAATGCATTTGACAAGACTGGCTTTTTGAGATGGAGATGCACGGCAACAGATCACCGAGTCAGCTAATATGGCCAGTTCGTAGAAAAGAACCTCCAAAGCTTCGATCTCGACAATCTTGGCCAGAGTTTGTCCATCTACCACAACAACAGAATGGGCTACTGTGCCACCGTTTATGGCTAAAATTGCAGCACCAATACTATGTTCAACCTGACCAGTCTCGTGGTCAAGAACAGTGACGTTGGAGTAGTCTTTGATCAGACGACACGAGTAACCAATGTTGATGGCTGTCTCGCGCTTATCGCCTGTCAACATCCACATCTTGATCTTTGCGCGACGAAGTTTATCAATAGCCTCAGGGACACCCTGTTGCAATTTATCTTCAATCGCTGTAGCAGCGCAAAGATCCAGATCTTGCTCAATCAAGTCACCAGCTTCTTCGATCATCCTCGTCCGATCAACAAGACTGGTAGTTGCTTCAAGGTATCCCTTCTTCCAAGTCTGATAATCGGTCTCATCAATGAAGCGGTAGCCATAGAGAAGTGTACGTAGTCCTTCTGTAGCAAAGTCGTTGATATGCTGAAGACATGTTTCTATGACAGCACCCTCATCACTTGCAACGCTTTCATCGACCATCTCCTCTACAGCTTCAAGCTGCATCGAGCTGCGAGCTGAAGAAAAGGCCGCAGAGTATCGACCAAAGCCTGATTGACGTGGAGTCTGCATGGGGCTGTCCTCATCAAGCGATTGAAGTTCAACGTCATTCTCGCGTTCTCGCAGCCACTGGTCCATCTCATCTCTAGCCGACAATGAAGGACGACCGCCAATGCTAGGACGAGCCAATGACGACCGACGAATGTTCAGACTAGCTCGAGCAGCCTGGCTGAATGTCATACTCTTTCTTCCGCCCACACTACTTTGACGGCCTATGACACTGCTCTGGCGGCCAATGACACTACCCCTGCGATCAAACTGCTCGCTCATACGGGCAATAGCCTGCTGTGCCTCCATGCTCTTCCGCTTGTTTGCACGCCGCTCGATTTCAACCATCTTCTTGTTGGCTAGGGAAGCTAGTCTGAGTCGCTGCATGACAATTGAATCAGCGCCCTTGCAGATGATGCAGATACGGCCATCTGGGAACCGCAGAATGATCGACATGCGTTTTCGCTTGCTGGAGAATTCGATGACATCCAAAATCTCGTATGTCTCAGAGACATGCTCACCATCATTGCCTGGGGTCCTGAGGGTAATCGTGTGAACGTCACGGTTGATCAGTAGAAAGCCCATATCCTGTGCTGCCTGTACAAGAGCGAGTTCGTCGGGTGACGAGGCCATGAAGTGCGTCTCCCCATTCTCCTGTACTTCTGGAAGACAGGTATGACACAATGCTAGCGATAAAAGAAACATACGAGCTTTCTTCGAGAATGGTGTATGTGGCTTCCGTTTGATGTATTGGAGCATATCCTGAGTGCGAAGTTCTCGTGACGACTTTGTGCGCTTAGCAGAAGATTGCCATGTTGGAACTAGTTCATCTTCATTCACTTCAGGTGGCGGGGCCTCAGTGGAAGGCTCTTCAAGCGAAACATCCTTGGCTGAGCGAAGACTCTTCCTACTCTTTGCAGGCTGTTTCCCCTTCTTTCTGGTCTTGTGGATCAGCTTGGCCTTCTTCTCCTTTCGCAGATCTGCATCATGGAGCCATGCCACGCCGGCAACACTGAGCTTGCGGAACTTCATAGAGTTGTCTGTCAGAGTTCCAGTCTTGTCTGAGAATATGTAGCTGATCTGGCCCAACTCTTCGTTGATAGTTGACGTCCTTGGCTCACACGGGGTGTCGGAAATAGGATCGTACATGTCGATATCTGTATGCAAAAAGAACATTTGCGCGAGTTTTACAATTTCCAAACTGACGTAGAGCGACAATGGAATCATAGTGTTAAACATGATGATGAAAGCTGTCAAACTGGGGAAGAAAGGTACTGTTGCGTTGGAGAGGTAGAACATCTTTCTTTCGTGTCTCTGCCATAGTCTGTAGGCCACGGCGTTGAAGAGAGACAATGCAATAACGAAAAACACAATAAGAATAACGATGCGGTTGACTAGGTTTTGCAAAGATGGCGCCTTGATGCGAGGGTTCTTGTTGGCGTTCATGCGGATGCGGCATTCTTCGCCAGAATAAATGACCATACCAATAGCATCAGGTGTATTTCGCAAAATGCTTCCACGGAAAATGATTTCGTTGAGAGTCAGTGGCGCCTGTTTCCCATCCACAGTCACGCGTCCTTCGAAGCTGTATAGATCGCGGTTGGGGTCCTCAACAACAAACTCTGCGTCGCTCCTAAGCACATCCTCCGCATGTAATATAGATTTGGAAATTGAAGCCGGAGTCTGCTTGCTCTTGAGATTCGTTTCGCCATCTAGTGCCATCGTCTCGACGAACGCTACGTTGTTTGCTCCACTTGTGTGTAAAAGAGCCACATCAGCAGGCGCAGCTTCGTCTCGTTCCAGTTTGATAATGTCTCCAACATTGATATCCTCCCACTTGATCGTCTCCCAGTTCAAAGCTTCTGTAGAAGACGAAACTTGGCTGGCATGATCCAAACTGTTTTTGTGCGGGGCTGATGTGCTTGCCCTGAGGACTTTGGCTTCCCGTCGATTTTCCGCCTTATCCAACCTATATCTCCTCAAATCATCGTAGCCTTCCTTGCTGATGGAAACGGTAACAAAAAACATCAATGGCACAATGGTCGTGAATGTGCCTGTCGTACTAAGACCGGGTATCATTTGCAAAATGGAAATAACAAGAAAGTAAAAATTGGCGAGCTTGGAGAACTGCGCAACGAGCTGGCGGGGAACAAAGTTCCAGGCAGAATATCGTGTGGATCTTATCCAATTGCTGGTATATGGCTGATTTGTTCGTTCGTCGATCAAGGGTTCTTTACGAGTCGCATCCACCAGTATATGTCGGCCATCCTTGCTGGGTGGTACGTCTTTTATGCGAAACACAAACTTGCGAGCTTGTTCTGCAAAGTCTTTGACCTTCTTCACGGCTATTGATTTCTTGCTAGGTCCCCTCTTATGCAGCCAGGTATCAAAGTTTGTAAGAGCGATAGGCCCTTGACCCAGCTTTGCCTTTGAAAGATCAGATGGCTCTGAAGAGTATTCATAATAAGCAGGCGCTACAGTCACAATGGCATCCCCAGTCTTGTTTGATCCTCCATCTTGCGATTCCCTAAGCTGCCCCATCCTACTCTGTGGTCTCCCAGCTCTTTCACCCATCTCAATGGCCTCTTCTGGTTGTGCGTGTTCATGGACATTTTTACGGAATAAAGCGCTGCGTAGGGAGTAACCACGATTTCGAGACGTCGGCGAAAGAGGTGAGCGATCGCCGCTGCGTGGTGAAAGAGGGGAAACAGGTGATTTGTGAGAAGATGAACCAATTCGTGGGTCATCCTCGCTGGGCGACACTTCACGCGTCCTGATGGTCAAATCTGGCGTACCCGGTCGCTTTCCTGACGAAGAGCTCTTTCCACCCTGTGTAATTTCGTAACTCGACGTCCGATCCCGTGCCAGACTAGTGCGATGCGCGGAGCCATGTCTTTCGATATCGGTGGAAAAGCGCACTCGAGGCGCAACATCAGATGACAATCGCGAGGTCGACGGCTGCGACGATGCTTCTACTGCTGAAGTGCGCGCGGCAGAATTGGCATCTGTCGGGCTTCGAGGGTCCTGAATGGTATATGGCGCATTTGGGCTTTCGGATGCGCCTCGGGTAGGTTCAGACAAATCGTCGCTATCGTGTGGCGCAGAGTGTCGCCTTCGGATGCCTCCACCGTTTGGAGGTTCGCCAGCGCCCGACATGGTCAATGACCATTGCCTGCATAGGAGTTGTAGAAGAGAAGGAAACGAAGCCCCAGCCTCGCTCTCGAGATTGAATAGTTGGCGACTCTGGGCCCGAGTCCAGTTCGCTTTAGCGGCGGCTTGACTCTTGGACGCTATTACTGGGCCTGAGGGATGGGATTACGTGGCGCAGGGAGTGGCTTCTAGAGCGCGCATGGCAACTCTGGCACAAATGCAACAATAAACTTCCGGTGGATGTATGGCGAGACTGGAGCAGCGTTTCCAAAGGCTGAAGTCTGATAGGCTTTCATCAGCCGCAAGCGACGCGATTCCAAACCACCTGACGCAGCTTTGTCGGCCCTGCAGCCCGCGCTATTTCAGGACTGACGTAGAGTCGCCCCACTCTGCCATGCCTCCACACTCGCTTCCACTACCCCAGACAACAAAGTCCGTATATGGGTAACCACCAATCGAGCCTTATCAAGATACATGTGGCTGTAGAAAACGCCATACATATTCCTTTCGGTAATAATGACTGTCTATGTACAAAAGCAAGACTGTGGAGAAAGTCTAGACTCCAGTGGCAAACAATATGAGCAGAGTAAATGCTGAGACAATCTTTACAAGATCATAGAGTAAGCTGAAATTTCCTCTTTGTTGGTTTCTGCTAGGACATGGCTCTGAGGACTGCGTGGTGGATGCAAACACCGTCAACCTCAGCCTCACCACAGTCTCAGTCTCAATCTCAGCCTGCCAATTCTCCTAACCTACCCCATCAACAATGGCCAAAACACCTTACTACAACTGGAATTAGCTTCGGCGTCCTGGAAGATATATTGAGGACATCTAGGGGTACTACATGTCGAGTTGAAAAACTGCGATTTGTGCCTGGGCGCTCAACTGGTGGGAAGCATTCAAGATGGACGCCCTACAAGTCGGTGACTAACAACAACGATCTGGTTGCCTTGGTCCAGGAATCAGATCCAGGAGTAAATAGTATATTCTTGTGAGTGATATCCATATAGCATTCGAGAGTCAATACAAGGGTGGGGTGCCAATGTCTGATTGCTAATACACACCAGCTTTGCCACTCTTCTTTCCAGTGAATCCATCCAGATCCTAGGCTACTACCTAGATCTCACACCTCGCTTCTTCAACTTCCCGTATGGCTTGTTAATTACAGGAAACACCGTTGAACAATGTGAGTAACTATTGCACCAAGCATCATTGATGCGAGGTGTGTTCATGCATCTTCCAGATTTGTTCTTTGCGCTTCAAATTTTCGAGCGCTATGAAGGTACCCGAATACCTACCGAGGCAATGCGCAGTCATACGTCGCCCAAAGCCCAATTTCGGACTGCGACTGGTTTACATGGGCATACTTGGCATGTCACACGCATAGCATTAATCTTCGCAAAGAGCTTGGATCGGAAATCACTTCGTGGACTAGTGCACATTGACCCTCTGGACACCGCAATAGCAGAAGGCTTACAGAAGTTGATGACGCGAGATGAAGACATACCACCTGGCGAAGCTGAAGAATATGCCGGACTTGGACAAATCGTTTCCGAAGTAATATACATAGCAACCTTCAATTGGGGCGCATTTTTAAGCGAAGCCGAACATCATCTTCAAATTTTGGTATGTTCATTCTGCCATTTTGATGTCTTCTGATATCAAGTTATGCTCATTGCTACTCGGTAGAGTCAACTATGCATCGATGAGGAACTAGAGATCAGTGCGCAACTTCGCTATACACGCGAATTGCACCAACTCTCTCCACTCTGGGTCCAAGTCCGCCGTCGCTTAGTATGCGCCAAAGATCTGGCAGGGCAAATGCTAATACACCCTTTCTTTGCAGACATCAATGGACACAGTAATCGCATAGCAATGGATGGATACCTCACAAAGCAAATCAGCATAATCGAGGATCATATTGTTCGAACAAAAGAACTTGAAGAGCAAACTGGCGTTTTGATCAGTCTGATTTTTAATATCGCCACTTTACAAGATACTCGAGCTGCAGTTGAAGAAGGCAAGCTTGCAAATGCCTTTACAGCAAGTATACGCCGTGTTACGCTTCTGACATTCGTCTATCTGCCCTTGATGCTGACAGCTGTAAGTATCCTTGCGACAACGGCTACCCAAATGCTAACACGAGGTAACAGAGCATCTTTGGAATGAACTTGCGAGAATTGACTGGCGAACGCGATAGTCCTCTGCCTTCCATATGGTGGTATTTTCTTATAGCTACTTTGCTCATGCTGGCAACGTTTGGTGCCTGGCTCTTTTGGGCCAGGCTTGTGAGCCGTGTGAAAGGAGAGAGTTTGCAGGCTTTGCTCAAAAGCCGGCGCTCACAAGGTCTCGGAATGGCTATCCAGTAATATCTCCTTGGGAAGACATTTCGTTACTTTGTTTAATTCTAATGCCTCAAATCTGCACATTCTGTAAGTCAACTTGAAAACAAAGCCAACAAAGTATCCTTCCTGTAATTCTATGGGATTTCTTCTGCTTTATCCGGCATTTCTTTTTCTTCGGAAATGAAGATATGTTTGTTGAGACGAAATAGGGATTTGTACACGGATTAGGGATATGATATGACGTTCAGTCGAACACTCATCACGTGTTGCTTATGTAACATGATTCACCTCCTTCCCCCTTTTGCAGTCGTGACAGTCACCACATCTTCCTCAAAATGAAAGTAAAAATAACTTTTTTTCGCATTGCGTAAGCCGCATGTGTTCTACGCATGAACGTCTTAACTAACCGCGGGCCGCCTAGAGACTATGACAGTCTTGTTCATTTCCGATAGTTCTTCCATGGGCCGACGCCAAGGTCCCACCGATGGTAGAAAAGAAGAACAACTAGAAGAGATACTTCGTAAAATTCCGCCAAGGAGTACCGCCTGTGTAGATGCAGTGTCTCTTTGGCTATGAAGTGAAACATGACAAGGCCGATACTAGAAAACTTCAAGTCAACATAGTCAACGCTTTGCCGAATATTGAACCGGATACACCAGCTTTCAGACTATAAAGCAGCAGTAAGTATCTTGCAAGTAAATATCACACAAATCAACTCTCTCTATTACATCCACTCCTTCCTCCAGAGGCTCAATTCCAACCTTCGCCATCCTCAATTTCCTCTTCGAAATCCCATCACCATGACCAAACCCCACTCCCAACCCCTAACCTTCATCCTCCTCCTCTCCCTCTACACCCTCGTCGCCCACGCCGCCGACTTCTGGCGCGCAGACCAGCGTTCTCCCGAAGTAATCAAAGCATCCGGCGGCTTCAAGCCCCGCGCGCAAACCACCCCAGGCGTCGTCGCCCCCGATCTCAGCCTCTGGAACCACGCACTGGGAAAGAACAACGCAGGCGTCCACACCAACGACAACGACGGCTACGTTTCCACCAGCGCAGACAAAGACTTCACGCTCGAATGGGCACAAACCCGCTTCGGCACAGGCTGGGTCTACCGCATCCACGCAGCGCCCAATCTCATCGACGTGCTCGCCACACTGGACCAGTACGCGCGCAATCTCCGCGAGCAAGAGTACGCTGCAATCGGTGGGATTAAACTCGAGCAGATTATCTCCTGGATCCCTGTTGTGAATGGCGATATCGGCAAGGAGGTTAAGAATCCCGCGTATAATCGCAAGTTATTCAAGAAGGAGAAGGATGCAGGTGCGCAGCCTCAGCTTGCGGGCTTTCCTTCTGGTCATCGCGCGTGGGGAGAGGAGCCGTGGAGGAAGTTTGCGACGTGTGTGAGTCCCAGGGGAAGAGTTGTGAGGAGTCTGACGAAGAGGGAGACGTGTACTCCTAAGAAGGGGAATGTGGAGGTTGGGAAGGAGTGGGTTGCGGGGATGTATAAATGAGAGGGTAGATGAATGGAAGAGAGAGGGAGAGGGTAAATGGTAATTCTTGGGTAAAGGCTGATATAAGATGGAGTTTGCGATGACTTTGGGATCTCATTCAATTTGTGGGAGTTTGGGATTGGCGTTGGATAGAAAGGGCATAGAATGGAATTGGGTGGCTAGATAGGATCGATGTAGAACTGGTAATGGGTACTAGATAATGTTTAGTCTACTTAACACTCCGGCCTTCCTGTAATGTGTTCTCAAACTGAGATGTAAAGACATGAAGTATAAGTTCATCGATTTCACGAGTAGTATCACTTAAAAATATTACACGCGTATTCTATAGTGAACATTTTCAAATGCTACTTTTTGCGATCTGGTTGTAATTGATTATGTCGTTTTTTAGAGAGGGGTTAAAATGGATTTGGATGTGAGGTATGAGATGTGACAACTTGCATGCCATTTCTGGTTTGCAGCTGCGTACATTCCAAACAGCTCGAATGAGCATTTGTGGGAGTCAGCAAAATATGCACCCTCTCGAATGAACTGTGTGATGTCTACCGTATTTAAATGATGATTGTGGGTGTTATTGTACCCAAAAAGTCTCTTCAAAAATAATATCAAGTGTATCCATAATCGCACCCAAAGCGCGCTTACCTTACACACGTAGTGCATGTACTCTGCCCATCATCAAACTCAGGCAGTATTGCGAGCCAATCGAACACACGCCGATTTCTCGGTGTTTCTCGCCCGGCACAACACAAAAAGGCGGCGAAGAATACGAGCGACAAAGTGGGGGCCTAAAATGTTTTACCTCAGCGCTTGTTCTGTGAAGTCATGGGTGGCAGTAAGTCAGAAACACACCGCGAAGTTATTTTAAGACTTTGCATGACAGATGCGTTGGAGTGTGTTTAAGCTTTTCAGCTTACGCTCGTTCGGCCGAAGGATTACGGGGCGCGAGGTGTGTGAAGCGAGAGTTTATATAACGGGGCGGATATGCGAGCGTATCGCTACGCCGCTTGGTTGGGTGCGTAAGCGCTGGCCTGAGGTGATGGATGTGGATGTGTGAAACACAGCCTTGTTGATGAATAGGCAGCACTTTGTGTTCATCTGAAGTCTGCTAAGATGAGGCGTTGAAACTTACTGAGTGCCATCATCTTGTTTCTCCCATGTCTCTTCGTCGAGTTCGCGATTATATTCATCCTGAGTGGGCTTCATCGAGCCAGTCATCTATCATCGTTCCGCTCCACAAGCTGTGTGAAAAGTGCGAAGCGTTCTGTAATGAATGGAAGTTGCTTGACTATCTAGCTTGTCCTGGTGGTTATAGCAATCAAACATGGCCATATGCTTCCTTCCTTTGTTCTGGCGAGCATCTCATCAATACTCAATCCTCATGCCACCTATGCAAACTGATCTTACGCTCGACACCTCGTCGACTGTGGCGCCAAAACCATGGCCCGAGCAGTGGTAATGTGTATCTGGGCACTGAAACTTACAAAGGATCACAGTTCCTTGACATCTTCTATCAGAAGACTTTGCCAACAGAGGGGGATGGCGAGGGCTGTCTTGCGTCCTTCAGATTGAAAACATATGATGGTGAGTCTTGATTGTGGCTAGATTTCAGGGTTTCTCGCGTCCCAACATCATTAGGTTCTGGACAAAACGGATTTGATGGATACTTTGCAGCCAAAGAGGTTCCTCTCGACTCTCAGGAGAATGTAGGCAGAGCTAAAGGTTGGATTGAGACCTGCCTTGCAGAGCATCCCGAGTGTCGAGAATTCCAAAAAATTACCGTAGGCTGCTATGATCGTCCAACACGTGTGCTAGAAATTACTGGGGAGAAGTCCGTGAAGCTTCGATGTAATATGACCAACAAAAATTTCGAATACCTTGCACTAAGCCACATGTGGGGACCAGATCATGGAAGCCAGGTCCGTTTGGTTCAAAGCAGAGTGAAAGAGTTCGAGGAAAACATACCATGGAAAGAGCTGCCAAAAATATACACCGAGGCCGTCGAGGCCACCCGGAAATTAGGATACTGCTACCTTTGGATTGATTCCCTTTGTATAATTCAAGACTCAGAGAGAGACTGGACTTACGAAGCTCAACGTATGGCTATCGTGTATGGTAATGCCGTGTGCAACCTTACATTTTTGTTCCCGCCGTTGTCAACGAAACCGAAGAGAGACGATCCGCGTATTTGGAGTCCGTGCATTCTTCGCCCAGCTACTTCTTCATCACTCGGTGTGTATATGTGTTTTGCCGAAGACAGCTTGAGGTTAAAGAGAAATGATAGGCGACGAGATTGGCTGAGTCAGGATGAATGGCCGTTATTTTCGCGCGCATGGACTTTTCAAGAGTATCTTCTGGCACCTAGAACACTGCTTTGTGGTCATAAGAATCTGATGTGGCAATGCTCACGCATGTTTTACGATGAATTGCTTGGCCAATTGACTGTTGGTTCAGCAGCCAAGGACAGTCAAATGAAAGGCGACCTAGACTGGTGTAAATCGCGGTACTTCCCATCGGATTTGAAAGGTATCGTGCGAGGAACAAGATCTTTGACTGATCCGAAGCTGCTCAACTTTATGCTTAATTGGACGAGCCTTATTCAGGAATATCGTTCCAGAACCCTGAGCTTTGAGAAGGATCGCGTGGTCGCTTTTTCTGCTATTGCTCGTGCATATGGCACACTCGGCTCACTCACTTATCTCGCTGGTTGTTGGTCAGAGTTTATGGCGCTGAGTCTATTATGGGTTACAGAGCCGAAACGAGAGCCCTTTCTGGACCAGTTCATCGCTGACCCGGTATCATCATTAGATTTTACCAGATGTGAAGACCCTGATAAGAAGTTGCCACCACGTGATGGTGCAATAGAATGGCCAGGAGCGATGCATGCGCCAACGTGGTCTTGGTTCTCCCTGCCAGGCTACCGCTCCTTCCAGGTTGGCTTCCTATTGAAATTGAACCAGCTGGGATTTTTGAAATGGGATTTCCTCGATGATATCTTCGCTGCCAAGCTTATAGCATTTCAATTCCACGAGAAACCGCCGAATTACTATCCTGAAGATGGTTCTTCAAACTTCAATCAACTGCGCATCACGCTTAAAATGTTGACTTGGCCCGTTAGAGACGATTTGCCTTTAGATCTGGCCACTCAATTCCACGAACTGAGTACTGCTAACGATTTAGATGCAAATCTGGGATGGGAACCAACAATACACTATTATCCAGACATGATCAATAGCCGAAATAAAGTTCCGCCGAGGAACGGTACATTTGCTCTTCTTTTCGAGCGTCAATTGGTTCGAACTTTGGGAGGAGACCTTCAGCGTCGCCTTGCTGGGCTGGTACTTGTCCCAGGAACTGATCCTGGCACATGGGAACGCGTCGGGCTGTGGCAGCTGAAGATACGTATCAGTGACGTTGAAGTGAACTCAGATAATATTAGTGCTGTGGTTCAAAGGTGGAAAACCTATCAAGTGACATCGCCAAGATGGAAGCTTGAGGACATTACACTGGTGTGAGATGTTACAGCCGGGCCAGTGATCGCTTTCATAACAAGCAATATAATACCACAGTACTTCAAAAGTGCTTTTCATTGTATTAATTGAAAAATGGCTGTTGGGAAATTGAGCGTGTCTCGGTTCTCAGCGCTGAAAGGAAAATATTTGTATTCTGAGAGACTTCGTCAATCATATGTGGGTAGCTTTAGTCTCTTACGTTGTCAGCTTGCATATGTATCCTTCCCATTGGGGCGAAAAGGAGGTCGTATCGCTTTGCCGCATGGGCAAACACCGACAGTGTAAGCGCCGAGGATGTGGATGCATGAAACACAGCCTGGTCATTAGCAGGCTGCACTCTAACCTATAACTTTGCAGTAAAACTCTCAGTGTTCGTTCCAATCTTGCAATTGATATATTGTCATTATGTCGATGTCTCTCACGGGCACAATTGATTGTTCTAACGTTATTTCGCCCGAACATGACACAGTCAACGCACACCATGTCACCGAATTGGATGTAGTGTTACTTCATCAACTATGCTATAACTGTAGCCAGTTTCGTAACCAGTGGGAGGGGTTGACTTGGCTCCAACAATCATCTTCGTCTCCAACTAAAGAGTGGCCTCATTCTCGCCTCTGCACCGTCGCACACCTTTTTGAAAATCAACAATCATGTCATTTATGTGTTTTCATTCTAAATGCATTTCATCGTTTTCAACCATACAAGGTTCATGGATTGAAAAGCTATCAAGAGTTTGGGGTACATATAAAGCAGGGTGGCCGTGGCGTTAATGTTGTTGTTTCAAAAGATCCGTTGACTGATGAAATTCTGTTTGATATTTGGTTGAGCTTGGAAACTTACAAGCGTAAGTCAGAGTATCATTATTTACTTCTGCATAATAACTAATAGCCTTTTTTTAAGATAGCGATACCGGAGCATTTCATCAACATGTGATAGCACCAAGCATACCTTTGCAAGCACGCGACAATCTAGAAGTTGCGAAAGGCTGGCTTCAGGAGTGCACATTTACGCATGAAGATTGCTGCAATTTCTCCCGAAAAGCATTCAAGGACAATAAACAGAGGCCAACTCGTGTTCTCCAAGTCTCCAATGATTCAATCAAGCTTTTATGTAACATGTCAAATGAAAGCTTCGAATATCTCGTTCTAAGCCACATGTGGGGGGAAGATGGTACACAACAGGTCCAACTAAGACAAGATACTATCGATATTTTCCAGGAGTGTATTCCATGGAATCGACTTTCGAGCATATACAAGGAAGCTGTTCGTGCAACTCGCCTTCTTGGATTCGAATATCTTTGGATTGATTCACTATGCATCATACAAGATTCAAGGGATGATTGGAATTGCGAAGCACAGAGAATGGCTATCGTATATGGCAATGCAGTTTGTAATCTGTCCTTTCTGTTTCCACCTACCACCTGTCCCACATCAATTCAACGCGATGATCCTCGTACCTGGCATTCGTGTATACTCCGTGCAGCATCTATTTCGACGGCTGGCGTTTACATCCATTACGGTGACCTGAGAATGCTTCCTATCAAAAAAGAACAAAACTGGCTAAATCAACGATACTGGCCTCTCTTCTCGCGAGCTTGGACATTGCAAGAATATCTACTCAGCGCACGGACGTTGGTTTTAGGCCACAAGAATCTGATGTGGCATTGTTCCAAAATGTTCTATGACGAATTGCTGGGTCCAGTGAAAAGCATGCCCCAAGATCTCGGTATCAAACTGATGATATCACCAAGCTGCGGACTGACAAAGTCAAGATATTTTCCAAAAAGTATATCAGGGCTGTCTGATATCGGTGGCAATGTCAGTCTTTCGAATCAATACATATCTCAGTTCGTGTCAGACTGGGCTTTCCTTGCACTACAGTATAGGAATCGAGCACTTTCGTATGCAAAAGATCGAATAGTGGCATTTGCAGGCATAGCGCGTGCTTTTAACAATCTAGGATCCCTTACGTATTTGGCCGGCCTTTGGAAAGAAATCCTACCATTCTGTCTACTCTGGCAAGTCAACGATTTCCTACCAGACGGCGGCAAAGCAGGTCCCGTCGCCATCAGAGAAAATGTGGAATGTTTTGCCCCGACATGGTCATGGCTCAATGTCCCAATATATGACCACCACGAAATATTCTTTCTTTTCGACACACATTTGCTGAAAATGAAGATCAAGAAATCGCTGAAAACATCACGCGTATTGTACGAGGATATTTTCTGGGCTACGACGCATTCTTTTACATTTGGATCACATCCAGTGAACCATTTCCCTGATTCTGGATACCACAGCTTTAAAGATCTATCGATCACGATAGATGTGCCTTTCATTCCCGTTAGGAAGTTCCTCCCATCTGGGATTGAGGTCCAAATGGAATGCATCCGCATGATCAGTCCGCCCGACTCATCAATTGATTGGACACATAAATTCGCATATCTCCCTGATGATCCTCACAAATCAGGAAAGCCACCTCCAACAAGCGGAATCTTGGGCATGATTTCAGAGTTTCAATTTTGTATGAGTGACAATAGGATTGAACGGCATTATGCGGGTCTCGTTTTAGTGCGTGGAGTAAGAGAATATACATGGAAGCGCGTGGGTGTCTGGAAGTTCACTCTTACAATTTTGAATGTAGATGTCAATGAGTCAAATATCAAAGAAGTATCGAAAAGGTGGAGTGAGTATGAATTAAACAGCAAGGATTGGAAGATGGGATCCGTAACACTAGTATGAGAGAATTAGAATGTGCTTTTAAGCTGAAATCGAACATCAGCCGAACTTACGCAATCAACATGTGCGAAACGCCAACGGTACATGATCCACACTCCATTCTGAGCAACAACGTGGCGAAGCAAGTTTCGGTGTCATCAGGCCACAGCTTTGAAACAACATGATGCCAAGAAACGTGTCCTATGTTCACAGGACACGTTTCTGAGCGTTGATCACATTACTCAGATTGTGGGCGTTTGTCATATGTTGAAACCAACACACCGTATCGTATACGAAGATAGTGCTAGACTTCATGCATTTACACTATTTTAGATCGCGGTATCACTCTATTAATAATCCAGTACCCAGTAACTCTTGGAGTTCTGGAGCCTCATGAATATTTGCGCGAATTATGCATCATCGCTCCACGCACATAGAGAGTTATCATAATAGGACAGAAGATAACTGTTTATGTGTGAAGCTGTGTACGCTAGTAGCACGATGGTGCGTGTTGAAGAAACGAATCTAGAAACAGGTAATAGAACTAGTACTGCTGCGTTACATATCGCTCTATGCTTCATTCGTTTCCTACCCCTTCCTCTCAACATCATGATTACATCGTGTTTTCCTTAACATCGCGTTGCAATCTGCCCAACAGCTATTTAGCTACATGCCGAAAATTCAACGCAGTAAACATAGCTTCTTGAAACCTCGTACATGCACGATACGACCGAAAAACTCGAAAAGTGATAGTACTAAAAAAATAGAGGCACAAAAAGCTTCACTGAAACGAGAGTGCGCAGCAAGAGGGTATCATTATAACTTTGAATAAATTATTGCGTGACCTCATTTTCGAGGAGTATTGAGCATGTAACATATTTGGGGTATTATCCAAAGACCACTTGATTCCAGATGATTGGTCTTGATGCCATCGTAAACTCCTCAATGCCAATGTAAACCAACGCCATAATGTCCCTCTATAATTGGGAACAACGCGTAATCGAGACCTCTTGAAGTGATGAAGTCTATCGTAGAGAAAGCAAAAGGAGAGGAATCCGGACCGCTAATGAATAAGGAAGATACGAGAAGGTCGTGGTGCCATACATAATGCTGGCGACGCGGATGCGTGATGCAGGACATGAAAACTGATGCGACAGATGCTCAAAAGAAGAGAAGCTTGTGCTTAAGCTGCTCTTAGGATAAAAGACCATATCTGTTGAGCGTTGTCAGCTAAAATTCACTCATAATACTATCTTCAGGAAACTTACTTTCTTAAGCCATTCTCAAGACTCACGGTAGTAAGGTCATTGACTTTGAAGTCCTTGAGTATAGATTCCCAACCAGTGGCGCCTCTCTTGGCCTTGTAGGCGTACGCAGCGGGTAAAGTCTCTCGTTTCATCTCAGCATCTTCACCATTGAGTTTGACAAAGCGCACAGTGTCATTGCGTTGAGCGACTTCGCGCATACACCGTTCTAGCCATTCGTGCTGTCTTAGAGTTTCTTCGTCTACATCATCATCGAATTGAGTCTGTATATATTAGTAAATTAACGTATTGTTGCTTTGATACCACTTACGATGTCCTTGTAAAGGAATACAACGACAGTTGTGTCCTTTGGAGTGTTTTCCACGACGTCAAGATACTCCATGGTATCTACCTCGGACATGGTTCCATATATCCTTCTGCTGGGGCTGTTGGTCCTTGATCTTATCCGCTGGCCGGCATTTTGCAACTCCTTCAGCCTGGCAGCTCGCCACTCCTTCATAAAGCTATCTTCACCATCCTCATCGGACAGGGCCTTGTCATCGTGCCACACCTTGACCTCATACTGTGCCGGTGATGGATTCCTCCTGAATGTGAACCTCTTTGCTTGTTTCTTTGCTTGTTCGTATGCCTGAGCGTCGGCAATGACACCTTTTGGACCAGTGTTTGCTTCCGATCGAAGCGATGGCATGTAGTAATTGGCCCTCATATTTGCAGGAAGATCGAGCTCGTCGTCGGTATCGACCTTTTCCAAGTAATCGGCAGCAGCACCAGGGGACTCGGGCTCGGAGAGGTCGCTGTCGTCGAGTCTGTCTTCAGGATGTCTGGTCTCGTGGTCCTTATCACGGATGAGATTATTGAATTCGTCCTGAGCGGCGGTAGTCATGATGAAGAAAAGAGGAAAAAAGAGGGGCTTGGGCTGCGGGGCGAGAGGGATATTTGTAGAGAGCAGGGCAATTGGGGGCGGCGGAGGGTTTGCGGTGGGAGGGCAGCGTGAGAGAGGAGGTGGAGGAGGGATACCAGGATGAGGGTTGTTCCGGATGGAAGGTGACAGGTGCTTGTGCTTGGCGGGGCCGAAGGAGGCCCTGCAGGTCTGCACAGCACGCGCACTCACGCACTCACTCACACCAACACTGACCTATTTTCGAAAAGAAGCGAGGTTTCAGCAGCGCCATTGGTTACCCACGAGAAGGAAGGCTTGATTTTGGCCGACGCATTCGGGCCTCGTTGCCACTGCATGCAGGCTTGCCCATGTCGCAGGTCTATCTTAGGGCTGAGCTGAGGCGCCGCAGCCAGTTGTAGCACGCGAGGAGCCAGCCGTGGATCTTCGAGATTGGCGAACAGGCGTCTCGTCTTACTGAAACGGACTCGCCCAAGTCGAAACAACGGAGAGGCTCTGCACCCAATTGCGCTGGGTCGCGTGGCTTTCATAATTGCTTCGTGCGCTTCGCTGAAACGTCTTCTGCTGCGAGCCTTGGGGATCACTGGACGTGTCACCTCACCCACCCACCAGTCTGGGCCGACCGTCTTCTTTTTCTTGCTCATGCTGTGCCAGTTCTCCTGGGGCCTACATATTCATGCGAGCTTTGCCCGATTGGCATCCGTTGACCGCACGCAGAAGATGCAGCAACGCAGGAGGTTTCTATCTGCGGACACGACTCACCAATCGCATTGCCAGCAACATCCATGCTTCCATGCTTCCATGGCTTTTCTTCTCGAAGCGCCATCTCCCTTCTAACGTCGGCTCGAGCGTTTTCCTGCTTGAGATACGCCGCCGTCTGCTTTCGTCACAGCGGAAATTAATTACTCGCGCAGCAATATTCAGGGACGATTATGCCACGTGCACGAATGCCCTCATCCTCCACCGAGACAACTTGAGAAAGGCGGTCACAAACAAGGCTCTTGCGTCTTTTTTTGCATCTGACCGCTCGAGTTTGGCCGTTGCGATGGTGATTAGGGTTAGGGTTATGTTGTCGTCAGCAAACCGAATACGACGAGATCGTCATCAAGACGCCAGGACCACAAAACGCTTGTCAGTCCTGAACCAGCCGTTACAACGCCTATCAAATTGACATGAACTCACTCATTTCGGATTATTCTCCGAATGGCATTTGCCATCAACATGCTGCTTTGAATCCTCAACCTACCATCCAAGTAACCCAACCCTAACCTCCCTCCCCCTTATCCCATGATATCAACCACCCTCGCAATACCACACACCTCACCCACACTGACCACTCCCCAATCATCACCTACCCTTCATGCCCTCACCTCAAACCCCCTATATCAAACTCCCCCCCACCCACCCCTTCTTAACAAAACCGTACATTAACAACCCATACACAGCCCACATGCATAACCCTCCCACACCTTTCCAGAACCCTCGCTTACAAGCTTCCTTTTCCGACAACGCAGGGGTTCCACATGGCACTCAAGCCATCCGCCGTACCCACTCCACTCACTGCACTTGCCTGTGTTCCACCGGACGATGGGGCCTGGTCCTGTCTTGTCTGCTTGCACACACCCACAAACATATCGCTACTGTGTGCGCACTCACGCTGCACGCGGTATCGTAGCTTCTAGGTTTTTCTTCAAGCCGACCATGCTCGCCAGTGGCGGTGAAGTGCCATCCATATCCACAGTGTGCCTAGATACGATGCCCATGTGGATATAAATGTGGACGTGATGCAAACGCAATACCCGCTTTGCTTTGCTTTGCTTTGACAAGTCAGGACATGTCATGTGTCCCACCAAACCTTTTCGCAATTCTTGGATCGCGTGCAGGATGATGCTTGATGCCCTTTTCCATCTCGAGTAGTTCTTGACTCACTTTTCAGGTTCGCTAGGTGCGGTGCGTGTGGGACCTGGTCTGGTCTGGGTAAGTTGTTTTGCAGGTATGGAAGAGTCATCGAGTGGGTTGGTTGGGTTGGCATGATATTCACACTGACACTGACATTGACGAGCGAGTGACAAGCCGTTCGTTCCTTTGCTGCGTGCATAATCGGCGTTTTTGAAGGGTTTGTTTGTTCATGCTCTGCGCGAAGGATTGGGGTTCGGTGTGTTTCGCATGTCACGTCCAGTCCAGTCCAGTCTTGTCAAGGATGATAAAAGAAAGATAAAGAACAAGTAATAAGGTGAGAAGTGAAAGTGAGAAAAAAAAAAAGAGATGAAATTTCGACGCTCGCTAACCGCCTGCTAACTTAATTACCTGAACCTTTGCTATTCCAATACTATCTTCAAATCATGTCGAGAAATTCAGACGTGAGAAAACAACTACTGCAATCCACACACGTCCTCCAGTCCAGTTCAGTCCAGTCCTACCTACATGAAAAGATGGAAAAAGAGCCAATACATTTGAAATAAGCAACATGTCTTGCTGCAACTCCCCCTCTTTTCCTCCCACAAGCGCGCGGCCGCATGACAATGACAATCGGGCTGACTTTTTTGGAACTAACCTGTCGAGCAAAGAAACAGACGCCGATGCGTTTGTTGGTGTGTGTGTGATCGTTGTTACTTTCTCGAGGGTAAAGACAGGTTAGTCATCTGGAAACAAAAAAAGACAATGGTGCACGGCAGAAAATGTTGATGAACAGATAGATTGCCGTGATACGCACAACAGCCGACCCGGACACTAAGACCAAAGACGAGAAGGAAGCTCGCGATGTCGAAGAAAACAGAACATGGTATGTAAGGAAAGAAAAGTCGAGCGAAAAGGTCCCCGGGCGCCTGTCCATCGAATGATGCAACAAGATGCATCTTCATTTTCCCAAAAAAGGTGTATTATGCTTGTGCAGGGCCGCGGTGTACAGAGCTCTCCCGGCGAGGATGGTATGCAGATGAAGGGTATGGTAAGACAGAGAAGTTCGGGAGAGGTAATGTGGTGGTAACTCAAAAAATTATAGAGACGCGCACACGGTCGTTGCCCATATTCGCATCGTTACATGGCGTCGCAAATCATCGCCGTACGTTTGCTTATGCCCAGATGCGTAACTGTGTCATGTCAGCGAGATGCTACACGTCAAAAAGTGCAGAGATAACTCACCATGGAATCCCAGGAACCAGTGCAGAGACTGAGCGCATCGTTGCTCACGCCGAGACAGCTGACTCGGTTGTCGTGGCCTTGTAATGTGCCTACGCGTTCGCCGCGGAGAACATCCCAAACCTGCGTCGCGTTAGCTCTAGCTTTGAGTTTAGAAATTGGTCGCCACAAACCTTGCACTCAAAATCATCGTAACCAGCAAAGAGCAATCGGCCAGAGACGGAGAAGGCGACTGAGGTAATACCGCACACGGGTTCTGGGATCTGCAAGCAAATGTTAGTAAGCCAACACGCAAAAGCAAATTTAGGTTGAAGAGAACATACTTGGTATGACGCTAGTTCACGATCGGCACGAATATCGAATAAGCGGCAGGATGCGTCGTCAGAGCCAGTACCAAAAGCATTGCCGTTGGGGAAGAACTGAATGGCGTTGATGTCGGAGTCGTGGGCTGCAAAGGTCTGCACACACTTCTGTTGGCGGATATCCCAAAGCTTCGCGAAAGCGTCACAGGCGCCAGAGACAAATTGGTTGTGGTCCAGAGGGTTGATGCTCAAGCTCATAACATCGCCCAAGTGATCAGCAAACTCGTGTACCTTGGAGCCAGTTTCCAAGTCCCAAAGCACACAAGTCATATCGCCAGAAGAGGTAAGGATGCGCTTGTCACTGATGAATCTGCAGCAACTCAGATAGCCCGAGTGGCCAGACAGTTCCCGGGCAACGCGCGTGGGACCTTCTCGGGCAGACAGGTTGTAAATGGAGCAAATGTTGTCCAAACCACCGCAAGCGACGTAGTTGCCGGATGGCGAGTAGGCGCAGGTCATGACCCATGATGATCGCAAGGGAATGGCGTGGACCTTGTTTGTTGTGTATGCGTCCCAGATGATGAGCTTTCCGTCTTGCGAGGCAGAGACGAGATGTCGTCGGTCGGTCGACCAATGCATGGCGTAGATCTTGGCAAGATGGCCCTTGAGGGTGCGCTTCGTCTTCATGGTGAGGCGAGGCAGAGCCTCAACACGGTCTCTGGCAACATCGCGGACTAGACAGGACGTGTTAGTATACAGCATGCGCGAGGAGCAAAAGGGTGACAAAGCATGGAGCACGACGTACGGGTTGTGTCAGCAAGTTCGTCCTTCTTCCGCTTTATCCTGTCCTTGAGGGCTTCGGCATCGCGCCGTGCGATTTGAATCTTCTGCTGGATAGATTCTTGATTCATATCGGCCATGCTCTGGTGGTGCTACCAGACGAGGGGGTGAGGAGGTTCGGTCAGGGCGCGGGCGGCGAGGCAGGCAAATCCAGGGGCGCTCGCAGGGAGCCGGCTCAGCGAGAGGACGGGCTAGAGCAGCAGGCGCACGATGTAGGCAATGGCGGCGGATGCGCGCAGAGTCGAGGCAATTGCTTGCGCAGACGGGGCGACAGCGGGCAACAGTCGTGGGGGGTTTGGGTTGGGAGCGATGCAACGGAGAGCTGGAGACGAGTGAAGTACAGAGGGCGGCCCGGGGGTGAGCTTGGCTTAGCCGAGAGACACCAGCGACCGCTCAAAGGGCAATGCGCTCAGTTCCGGGCACCACTACCACAACAACAAACAACAATGGAACAACGGGGAGAAGGCGGTGGTGAAGGGGGAGATGCAGGGCGGCGCCGGGTGGGGGTGAAGGATGGGTGCTGAAGGCTGAAGAAGGCTGAAAGGCGCGGCAACAGGACACGGTGAAGGTTGGGGTTGGGGACGCTGATGCAGATGCCGCCAGCAGAGGGAGGAAGGAGCGCCCTGTTCGCTGCTACTGCTCGCCTGTCGTCGACTAGACTGACGAAGAAGGCGCGATGCAATCTCCTGCAGCGCACCTCCTCTTTCTGGCGCGCCTTGCTCGCTCCCTATTCGTCCCAACTGCGGCCTAGTGCCCGCCGCTAGCCCAAACTGCCTTCACCACCACCCGCGCCGAACTTCTCCCCAGCTTCCATTTGCATTTCGAGAACAACGTCAAGCGCGCCATCACTGCCTGCTGTGCCTCTGCCAATTAGACCTCCCTCTCCTCATGGCTGCCGCTGCACCAGTTGCAGACCTCGCCTTTACCCACCGACTGCCAAAGATCGAGGTACCAGCCCCCCTGATTTGCTGGTCCGCGCCAGGAGCGCATAGACTTCCGTTCCCGGCCCTGCTAATTCAAACCCCCGACTCAGCTCCATGCCCATCTGACGGGAAGCATCAGTCGCCAATGTCTACACGACATATGGGTGGCAAAAAGGGCAAACCAGCCTGCACTCGACCTCGAGGACCCCTTAATCGCTATCCCTACCGGCAAGGTCGACTATGATATCAAGACGTAGGCATCTTTGTTTTCCCCCCACTCCAACAATGAACAAACCCCACTTCATTTTTGTAACTGTCACACAATGGGTTTGTTCTACCAATGGAATGCAATGTTGCTAGCACGTGACGATCCCCAAATCACCCAACTAACCGTCGCTCCAGATTCTTTCCACTTTTTTCTTCGTACATCTATAAACTTTGCAACGACTTGCCCAGCGTTCAGTATGTACACCACAATACTTTGAACGAATACGGGCACTAATCACCTCAGATTTTCTACAAAAGCTGTCTTGCAAGACTTTCAGAATGATGGCGTAGTGTATCTTGAGCTGCGAACTACTCCCAGAGCCATGCCTACTAAAGGCATCTCAAAGGAGAAATATGTCACTACCATTTTGGATGAACTGACCATGCACAACAGCGATGCAAAAAATACTATGCGTGCCTATTTGATTCTCTCAGTCGATCGTCGTAACACTCTTGCAGAGGCTCAGGAGGTTGTTGATCTTGCCATCAAGTACAAGTCAGCAGGCGTTGTTGCTGTCGACTTATGCGGCGATCCAGCCAAGGGCGACGTCCGCATTTTTACTGATGCATTTGCTCGTGCGAAAGCTGCTGGATTAAAGATCGCACTCCACTTCGCAGAGTCTGAAATATCAGCTTCTGACGTTGAGCTTTCTACTCTATTGTCCTGGAAGCCCGATCGACTGGGTCATGTCATTCATGTCAAAGAAGAATTCCAGCAAATCATTGAAAGAGAAAACATTGGTGTTGAGCTTTGTCTTAGCTGTAACGTGCACGCCAAGATGATAACGGGTACTTACTCTGACCATCATTTTGGCATGTGGCGACACACTTCTGTGCCTGTCGCTCTGTCGGTCAGTTGTACCGTATCACTGGTATTTATTTGTATACTAATCTTGCTTAGACGGATGACGTTGGTGTATTTTGCAGTCCTCTTTCCCAAGAATATTATCTTGCAGCACAGCATTTCCAACTCAGTCGTCAAGAGGTTCAAGAGCTTTCTTTGCGAGCTGTTGCTTGCATCTTCACTGACCAAGATGAGAAGAATCGGTTGAAGAAGATTTACGCAGAGTGGAGTGGCTGAATAGATATCTAATGACTATATGATTTACGATTGGCATATACTCAATTTACAGCCCGTTAATACAATTCTATCATTCTCCGTGCCAACTCTTTGTTACATTTTCTCCACATCCCATTATCCCCATGCATCTTAATCACAAATAGATACCTGTAAAGTGCACCTCATTGATCTTTATACTAACCACACTCCCTCCGCTAACTGCCCCACCCTCATCCACTCCACCAACATATCAAGAGGAAGAAACATCTCCTTCTTTTTCTAAACTCACCTTGAATCAAAACTCAAAGGGGGCCATTCAGCAAGCCTATATATACATATCCCTAACAGCCAAACTACACAAAAGAACTTACACGAAATAGTCTGCAAATACCATTTTAAGAATGCATTAAATAAAGCACTGTACCAAACATATCTAATATCTAAAATATCCCCACAAGATAAGATAGAATATTTACTACCTTTTTTGAGTACGATTCAATTAGAATATCTTCCAAATGCCCCACTCCATTTATTCCTGGTAGGAGAAAAGTGGTACATGTGCTATATTCAAAAACAAGGTACCAATCCATCACTATTGCCATTAAAGACAAATAGAAGTTGTAATTCAATCTATCTGTATCGACTTTATCTACATCTCGTGATAGGTCGTGTATTCGTGATAGTAGTAAGGGGGAATGTATAGCTTGATATATCAACAGAGTGTCTTGCCTATCTGAGGAATGGGGGGAAAAGATACGGGGGGAAGTTGTTTATTTATGAGGTTTTGACGAGGAGGGTAAAGCAGGATTCTTGTGGGGCAGAAGACTTGGGTACTTGAGAGAGTTTGAGTTGAGTTGTGGTTTGTGGTTTGTGGTAAAGGATGGAGTGAGGTATGTGGATATGTTAAGAGGATGGTAGGAATGGGGAGTTGGACATATTACGACAGAATTGCAAAGGTTTAAGTGTAGGATAAAGACCTACCGTTTATTCTAGATTCTTATATAAATTTAACTTATAGAATTTTTTAGATGTTGGTATAAGATCTTAAGGATAGGGATAATAAAAGTTCTCTAGATTTTATAGACTAATGTAATGATTTCTATTAATATGATAAATTTTTAAATACTATCTAATGTATCATCAGAGTCCTTCTTCCTTGACAGTTTATGGAACGCGAAATGTATGTCTTAAATCATTATGTCGATAAGATATTCTAATTCATGGAGTTTATGCATAGGCTTTCTTTATCTCTAACATCACCATCTTTTCATTTTGTAGATTTTGCAACACGATTGCAATTTCATAATACTTAGCAGATAGCATAGAACTTGATAAAAACAAGGTATTTTAAGGGAAGGTTTGTACAGACTTCGTATCGCCACAATAGCCAGGCTGTTTACCGCAGATAGTCAATGAGATCAGCGATTCAAGGTTACATGGGCTATGATACTCCGTACTCGTGTGGAGACAATGGGTCTAAGAACCAAAGGCGGCTAGCCGAGGTTGAGGCTCAAATCCACGACTTATGACGCCAACTCTCCAACCATCGAAAGGGCTTGAAAACACGACGATAGCGTCAGTACTTAAAATATCGATATCGATAGTGACGGGCCAACAATTCATACCCGCCCCTACAACAATTAGAAACCCTACCTACAAACCCCCAAACCCCCTTCTCAAACTCACCCCATTAAGTCCTCCTCTCCCACCCAATCCCTCTTCACCTTGATCCCCCAAAAACCCATCTGACCTCCCATCGTAAACCCCTCGTGTCATCCCCATCCGCTATATCCTCCCATCCACCCAGCTCACGCCGCACCCACTCACCTCGTACCTGCCAAGGCTTAACTCAGGGGTACCAGCCAATCACACATGCGCCTTTCGCACAAAGCGCATCCGCACAACCGCCCCCGTCGCCCAATCCAGCCGCCAAAAGAACACGAGACAGCGCACTAGCAAAAAGCCCCTCTCGCCTGTCTGCTTACCACTGTACGGCGCGTGTGGTATAGGCTGGGGTGGCGTTGCGCGCGCGCTATTGAAAATGCTTGACGAAGCTGTAGCCTGTTGATGGCTGATGGGATGGGGCCAAGGGGCGATGGGATGTTCTTAAGGTGGGTGGTGCGCGCGCGTGCGTGCGGGTTGCTGTTTGTTTGCTTGTTGAAAGGTAGTTGTGTGTGTGCGGTTACATACGATAATCATCACGAGACGAGAGGGAGAGAGAGCCAACTATTGTCGATCTTTTTATATATACTTATACAAATCACTGCCACCGCCGCAGTTGCCGCCCACGCCGCTTTGAAGAGTATTTAATTGAGAGAAAGAGTGGATTGTGTTATCATCGGAGATTTTCAGCCCTGGACAAATTACATCCGGACGGATATTTATTGCCAAATACCTATCGAGAACAAAACAAGGATTTATATATCGAAAATATGCGCGCTTCTCTCATTCTTCTGGGCTCGGCGGTTAGTTGTGCGTTTGCGCAGAGTTGTAAGTCTTACCTACCTACTTACCTACCAACCATCCATGCATCTTCCCCTTCCCCTTACCTATGCACCCACCCACATACATACACACATACATACATGTATCCAGAATCCCCACCTCCATGCATCTCCCCCCCCGTCCCCATCATCTCCCAACACACCCACCCCCAAACTCTAAATCCATCCAAGACGAAAACAAAAAACACACACATCTAACATATCCCCACATAGACACGGGCCCGAAATTCGACCCTTCAAACGCCCCCTTCTTCGGCCCTGGCTCCATCGTCGATCCCACTCTGACTCTCGGCGTGCCTACCACCGTCCAGACACCTGCTGCCCGGTCGTCTGCGGCTTCGGAAGCAGTGACTTCTGCAGGTGGGTCGGCATCTGTGTCGGCATCTGGGTCTAGGTCCGCGGCGCAGTCTTCTCGGTCTGAAGGTGGTGCTACGTCTGCGTCTGCGTCTGCGTCTGCGAGTGTAAGTGCCAGCTCGTCGATGGTGACTTCGACTTCGGCTTCGAGTTCGGCTTCCAGGTCGGGTTCTGCGACGAGTTCGAGTGCGGCGCCGGCGAGGAGTAGTGGGGCTGCGGGTGCGAATGGGCCTCGTGTGATGGGTGTTATTGCTGGGGGGATGGCGGCTGGGTTGGTGTTGTTGTAAGTGGGGTGAGTTGAGATGATATGGAAATTGTGTTGTAGGATAGGGAGGGTGGAGGATGTGTATTAATATCAGATGTGGTGTGAAAGGGAATTTTATCTGTTATGTTTAGTAGAAATTCACTTCCCGTGGCGTGCATCGTTCATCGCGCCCAATGGATGATATCGTAAAAGGGTATATTGTGAGGTGCTCATAAGGTGACCCAATACATCTATATCACAGACACCCGTTATTTTATAAAAACCAAAACGCCTCCCGAACGCCATCATGATGCTTTTCATATGTGCCCATTGCTTTTTGCAACCTTATTCTTCCATGGCATTTGTATCAACCTCAGTTATAGACTCGCTTGATTTCGAGTAGTATGCCTTGAAATCAATCTTGAAATCCGCCATTGCGACTCCAAACATCTTCAATAGTGCTGTTTGGTGGCTGTTCATAACCTCACCCTCTTTGCATACAGTGTATGGTGCATCGAGAGTGACCTTGCCCTTGTCGAGCCTGGTTGGCATTCCCCATTTTCGCACGGTTGTCTCTACACTGTGTGGGAGCGGAACATCGTCGTCTTCTGGTAGTTCTCCACCTCTTGAGTAGACCACGCCTGCCGGTACGGTAAAAGTTTGGGTAGCAGTAACACCTGCGCGAGCAAAATCGGTTTGCGAGTAGGCGGAAAAGTATTCGATGACTTCTTTAGGGTCACGGTTGGTGAAAAAGAGGCCTACATTGCCGGCGAGGTATTCTGTGAGTTGCGACAAATTGGTGAGATGCTCTTCTGCGGGAGTTTGGCCGAGTGCTTTTGCCATGACTTTGGTCTTGCCAAAAAAGAAGCTACATACATGTTAGATATTACGGATTCTACCACATGTAAATCCATGGCTCTTACCGGCTATCGGAGAATTCGGCGCGGACTTCCTTGAGGTATGAGTTGCGCATGTTCTCGACAGAAAAGACGAAGATGTGCTCGAAAGCATCGGCCGCTTCCTGCACATTTGCGAAAAGCTTCTGTGACAGCTCCTTGCCCTTCTTATCAGTCTTGGTCAAGTGAACGACCTTCGCGCGCTTGGATTTAGGCATTGTGGCGGTTTGGCTGTGGTGTTGATATAGCGACGGTGCTGCTCAGAAAAAGTTCGAGGTTGGTCGCAAAGGTCCAAAAAAATATAGCGGGGAATTTTTGGCGAACCACCGACGGCTTGGCGACCGCGGCTCGACCTCCGCCATGCAGGTGCAACCTGTACCTGCCCCACGCTTCCTTGATCCTCCACGAGAGTTTATTAAATATACGACGATGCCGTGCTTATGACAGAGACATGTTGGACTTCATGGAGAATGTGCAGCACGCATTCTATGAAGCCTCTCATTGGAATGTTGACAACTCCTATGGCGCCTTGAATGCTACTGCGCGAGGTACGTCACACTCTGGCTTCTTTCCCTTCAGATGCTGACTGCCTACACATAGCTTTGCTTGATTTTGAAATACCTAGGGGATTGCGATTGCAAATCTCTTCACTTGCTGCACCAAACTTCGCCACTTCATATACTTTGGGCAGCGTGGGCGTTGTCGACGGCTCGGTATCCTACCTCTACTCGTCGCTGCCATTGCGCAAGGAATTCAAGAGTTCGCGCATAGATCTGCACCATGTGATTCGAGGATATAAACACCTACAGGAGCTGAGGCGCCCAGACGAGAACTGGTGGTGGGAAGTGTGGCATGCTGGAAGAAGGGTTGATCGACGAGGTACGCACTTCGTCGCCATCCCAACAAGCTTGTGCTGAAAGTCAACAGATACCCTGCTTTACGGGCGCATATTCCTGCCGCAGTCGAGACTCGAGGCACTTTATTTACGTCGTCTGACACCAACGCGACAGCTCAGGATCGCCGCTGTGAGCGACTCGAATCTCAACAATGGCGGGACGATCCTCACGCTGCTGCAAAACGACTTTGGCAAATACAGTACCGAGTACATGTACAGCACCGACTCTGCATTGATGGGTCTGCGAGGCCTCTACAACTTCGGACCTGATCCTCGACTGGCGCCCACAGAACCGACTGCAGTTGAGCAAGTGGAACCTGTGCATGGCCGATTCAGCGCAGGCGCGGAGCTGTACTACGGTCTTCTGAACAAGAGCGGCGGCATTAGCACTGGCTTGCGCTTCACGACCTTACCCAACCATCCGGGCTTCCCGTATACCATGACGCTGACGCTGAATCCACTCATGGGAAATTTGTCCTCCACATATGCCGTCAAGGCTGGCCCAAGCTTGGCGCTCTGCTCACGGTTTGACTTCAACTTTTACTCATACGAGAGTGAGCTGCAGCTCGGATGCGAACTTTGGCGTCGCCGCAGCAATAGCGATACGGAATGGGCCGTCAAAAAGCTACGTCCTGATTGGCAGCCACCAACTGTCTCACCTGATGACGACGTCGCAGGTGTGCTCAAAGCAAATGTTGACCAGGATTGGCGCATCGGAATATTATGGGAAGGTAGAATCAAAGAACTTCTCTTCACGCTGGGGGCCAGCCTGGACCTCAAGAAACGAGAGCAAATCTTCCGCTCAGTCGGACTCGAGCTGCAGTACTCGTCCTGAACGATCAGGGGAACATGGACAAACTACTGCCTACTAGCAAGCATGCTACCGAACTTGACAACTACCACATTTGTCTGGTCGACACCACTGAGACATAGTGATCCCTCCTTCCACGGGCGTTCTGGAAGCCCGTTCGGGATTGCGAGTACTTCTAGCTCAAAAGCGAGCGTTTCTGGACGTACAGCGAGTCAAGCGTATGGCTACCTCACGACACATGGAGCATTCATAGGTAGGCCAAGCGTTTACAAAAGGCTGTTAAACGATCACAACAGCAAGATCCTGGAGACAGATTTCGAGTAAGCGGTCGACACTGCATAGTGCTTCCGATAGTGTAACACTGAAACGATTTGTGGGGATGTCGGCTGTCATTGAGCTGTTGCACCGGAGCCGTTTTGAATTGTTTTCAATGCAACAGTGGCATAAGTGTACATTGCAACAAGCTGCTGCTGGGTGAAACCTTGGAGGCTCACGAGCAAGATCTTGATGCGAGTGCCGGTAGTTTGAGAGCACCAGGGTAGGGTGGAAGGGATACGAAGGTCGGGGCAAAACCAAGCGTGCCGTTGGTGGAGAGTTGGGCACCGGGTACGTGGTTGTTGTCGTTCGCTTGCGACGTGTTCTCAATGCAGTGCCTTGCCCGAGTCAGACTTGCAGGGAAGGAGTGTGTATCACAGGTTGACGGTGAGAGCAGCGTCGAGCGTGTAGTGTGTACAATTTTTTTTTGAGAGAGACGATGATTAGCAAGCAATTCTTGAGCCTCTTCCGAACTCTTGACTACGTGATGGCTCCGGACGAGCGTCTCATGTGGGCGTGCTCAGACAGCACGGGCACTGATACTCGTCAGGATCTCTCTCCAGTACGGCTTACCCGAGCGATCCGCGACGAGGGCCTGACTCCAGCGCCCTCACATTGCCGATTCGGTAGCTGGTCCCGCTTCCAAGGCGTAGAGCAACGGGATCTGGCGCATGGTGGAGGCAGTTGATGTATGGAATGTAGGCGGCGATCCGAAGCATGGCCTTGATTCACGTTCACACACGTCGACGACCAAGCCAGCACCAGCGCGCGTCTGTCGTGCTCCATGCCGTCATGCTGGCCGCGAGTAGCGTCCCGAGGCTTCTAGGCACATAGCCGTGGCGCCCTATGCAGCCTCGCCCACTCACCCACTGTTTCTCGTGCCGTCTCTGTGCCCGTACCTGGCGCAACGCACCCAGGGCGCCCTGTGCAGACGCGCTTCTCCCACATCACAGCGACTTCATGCACCGGCTCTTCAAACCTCTTCTCACGGCCGGGGACGGCGACGCAGCCGTCACTAACGTTGTCGGCAAGCGTTTGCAAACCAGGATGATCCCACGGCCAAAAGTCTCCTGAGGCTTGGACGAGCGTGTTGCCCTGGCTAACGTCGACCCTCGTCAGCCTTCCCGTGGTGAGAGGCCATTGGGCAAAGGCTGGCGACTGTCGCCCCCCCTTCCCCCCCAGTTACCCCCCCTTCAGCTGCACATCCCCCTGGCCTGGACTTTTTTTGCTCTGCAGCTCACGGTAGGTGTGTGGTTGGGTGGGTAGCTGTTCCTTGTCAGTCAGTCAGTCAGCGCCAGGACAGGTGACAAGGCAGACACGCTCTCTCTCACTCAGTTCAAGACTGACAAAGTGGACAAGTTGAAACCCAAACAAAAGCGTTCCGTCACTGTCAAAGCGAGCAAGGCTGGAGTAGCAAAAAACAAGCGTTTGCAGCGTCGCCAGTCAGAAGCAAGCCTGGCGTCAAAACGGCAAGCCGTGTGCTAAAACTGGTGTCTTGACGCTGTGGTGGACGTGGCGGAGTGGGCGCCGAGTGGCCCAGGACCTGTCTGATTGGGTATAGCGCGCTCGTCCCCCTACTGCTGGCTTGGACGCTCCTTCCTTAATCTCCCCTTTCGCACCCCAAGTCATTCATTTACCTCGCCGCCCATCTCCTCCACCCGGGTTCCCGTATCGTCACCTCGTTCTTGGTGTGATCATCAGCTTCTCTTTTTTCTTCCTGTCGACTTCTGCGAAGCGCCGTCACTCCTTCCGGCCTTTGCCCACGTTCATTTTCTCCACAATCCTTCCCTTAGGCTCTGCCTGTCCACTCCTTCGAGTTTCCCCGCCCAATTCCACTCCTTGAGGACTGACATCGCTTTTGGACGATCGAACCCTTGACCTTGACCACTGCTCCCTGGCCAGCAGACTTCTTTCTTGCAGCTACCTTCGTCCCATACCCACTTGGACCCCATTACTCCCTTGACGATACTTTACGATCCTCGATAGACGCATCTTTGCCAGCTTGACTGCCCATCTTCATCCACTTCATCCCTTCGACCACCAACCCAGCACAAAACCGCGGCATGCACTCTACCGACGACACAATGGTGTCCCCTTCGCCCTCACCCAGCGCCCAGAACAACACCCCCACATCCACACAAGGCTCTGCTCCTCGCCGGCCCCCGCGAAAGAGTACCCTGACCCAGCAGCAGAGAAATCAAAAGAGGCAGCGAGCCACCCAGGACCAGCTGGTCACGCTCGAGGTTGAATTCAACAAGAATCCCACCCCGACTGCAGCAACCCGCGAGAGAATAGCGCAGGAAATCAACATGACTGAGCGATCAGTCCAGATTTGGTTCCAGAACAGGTGGGTACCACGAGGTGTATGTTTTGAGTGCTTGTACTGACTAGAAGACAGACGCGCGAAAATCAAGAACATCGCCAAGAAGAGCATCGAGAACGGTGATGACTGCAATGATATCCCAGAATCAATGCGACGATACCTTGCTCTCCAGGCAATGGAATCAGGCAAGTCGATTGGAACAAACTTCCTTGGTCGTGGTCCAGGCATGCCCTATGGCAGCGGTATGCTTCTCAACACGGACACCAGCTCTTCAAAAGTTGGTATGTAACAGTGCTGAATCTACCACTTTAAATACTTGTAACTGACCAATGACAGTCATTCACCACTTTGCCTGCCGCTCGTTGAGTGTAGGTTCCTGGAGAAGAGTTGGTCAAAGCGCCATGGATCTCGTCATTTTCTACTCCCCTGAGAAGTGCTGTGTGACGTACTACATCAACAACGACTCAGCAGGCTACAAAATCGAGTATCCATTCTCGTATATCAAGAACATTAGCCTAGAGAATGGTGACATGACCGCAAACGCAGAGGGCGCATCACAACGGCCCGGAGGACTTGTTGTCGAACTCAACCGCCCTCCAAACTTCTTCATGGACTCATCTGGATCGGGAGGGTTCTTCCAATGCGGCGATTTCACAGAAGACCAGCAGGCATCGAACATTTTGGTGCATCACCTCGGCGGTCATCCCAAGGTGCTCAGTGGCCAATTGGCGAAACTCGTCTCGTTGGAGTCGTTTCAGAATCGACACAACATGTACGATCCCAACACTCTGGCAGTCTCGGCACCCGTCTCGCCAATCACTCACCGACCTGCATCTCAACCCAACCACGTCGTACACCCCCACATGGCCATGTTTCAAGAGCAGCATCTGGCGCCAGGTCCTTTCCCGCCTCGTGGTCACAAGCGCCAACGCAGTCGGTCGGTACCCGTTGCTATGGACTTCTCAATGCTTCGTCACCCGATGCCTTCTTTCCTGATTCAGCCAGAGCCATCACCGTACATGCCTCCTAATCAGGAGATCTATGCACCTGTCCCACAGAGCGCTCCCGGCCCTATCGGACCACATCTAAGCATTGACACTTCTGCTGGATATGGCATGGAGTACCGCCAATACCCCATGTCAGCCACAACAGCCAACTCACCTTCAGAGTATGGTACTCCCGCCTTTTTCACATCTGGACCACCAACCGACAACGTGCCGGCGTCCAACTTTGGACCCCAGTACACCATGCCCCAGTATGTGCATACTCCAATGGGACCACCTCCTCACTCGGCTGCTGCAACATCACCCATGCCTCCCATGGGCCAGCACGATCCAATCATTGCCAACCAGTCTCCTCCCCTGAGCTCTTTTGGCCGTGATGGCCATGCCGATGTCTATCCCATGTCACATGAGAATGGCATGTCGGATGAAGCACTGCAAATGACGGATATGTATGCAAAGCAAAACTTGAACCTGCCTTTCCGGTCACCGCTACTGGATGAAAATGTGGACGATTTGGACATGCAGAACTTGGTATCTTTCGGCACGTTAGATCCATCAAGTTTGTCGCCAGAGCATCATCAGATGTAGGCACAGACTTGAGCTTGCTGTTCATCTTTTGTCACTTGGTCTCTTTTATTGCTCTTGCGTGGATACCCCGCCGTGGTTGCAATGGCTACAGAAGCTTGGTGCGCCTCGACTCTTGTCTTGAAACAGTCAGGAGTGCTCGCTGCCCTTGCATCTTGTCTGCCTTGCGTATACTTAATATGTGCCCGCCTTTTTTGCCTATATATTGGCTCCAGATTCGATCGATATACTCTGCCTCCCCATGCCGGGGTCCTCTCTGCTGCTGACAGATGGATATACTATCCTCTCCACTCACCTGCCTGCTCCTCGTAACGCAAATTGAACGACCACCACCTGGGCTTGTTTACATTTACTGGCGTTGGAAAAGGATGGAAGGTTGGGAATATACACCAACCAGGAAGGCGGACTGGTCGAACCTGCGCCACCATCATCATCATTTTTTGGTGGGAGTCTTGGGTCGCAGTCTGCTTTGCTCCTTATACTGGTTGTAACTTTTGGCATTGCTGCTCTTGTCTTTTATCATTACTTTTTTTTACTATTATTTTCAACCAGCCGCCGTTTTGAGATTTTGTCATTTGCGAAGTCGTCGGATAACTTTTTGTTTCCTTTGTCGATTCTAGGGGGGGTTGGAGAGGTAGGAATTTTTCGTTATATCCAGGCACCTTGAAGAAGAAGTGGGAAAAGGGCCGCCCTATTCAGTGTGGGTTTTTTGAGAAGATCTTTGCTCCCGGGGGTTTTTGAAAGCATTTTTTTGCAGAAAGGAAGAGGAAGAATAGCCGCTGTGCGTGCTTGCCTGAATCAGAAGTATGTGTGTGAGTGTGGAGGGGGGCTTTATAAGATCTTCAGAACGCGATAGTATTCTCTGCTGCTCAGTCAGTGAACAAACATATCATCACCTTTAACTGTATATTTCCGTGTCGTCTGTGTGTATGCGTGTATGTATCGTATGCAGTTAAAAATCCACTCCAGTCCTGCACGTTAAGGTGTATGTTGGCATGCAAGTAATCGCTCCCTGCATGCACCGCACCCAAGTAGATATATAAATACTCCAATCCCCCCCCCAAATTACGATTGACAAGGGTTCAACAAAAATCAATAAATCTCCACACGAGCACATCCCGTCTACCTCTGGCACTCCAGTTACATACATAGTATATATACACAGCCCACTCAAGCCAATCGCAATTTCAAGGAGATCGTATTTCCCAGGGCAACGATTGGATTGGATTGGATGTCACGAATGATGAATGGCCAAATGACAAGATTGGATATGGGAAATGAAGATTGCGAGGAGAGACTATTGAAAAAGCGTGTGTGAAATGATGGGCTAACTAACAATATGGGGACTCATTGGAGATTGGAGAGGGTTCATTTGCGGGCGTGGCTTGGAGGGTAATTTTAGAGAGTGTGGCGGCGAATTACAAGCGGGATGGGGGATGGGAGGTGTGGCGGGAGATTATGCCATGTGGGCTTGTGGCGGTGGTAGAAGAGACTTTGTTTTGGCATGTTGTTTTTTCACTTGGGTTGGGATTGGGGGGTTTGGTAAGAGATGCAATGATAGAGGTGCATGATGGGATGGATGCGAGATAGGACATGCAGGGCAGGATGAGTTGGGCGATTGAACAGTAAGCATGTGTCACTCGAGCGTGACTAAACTCGTACAATACACATGTAATCAGCCAAGAGGGCTGCAATTGGTGGTGGGAAATGGGGGCGTGGCATGATGAGGTGAGTTGGCGAGAGTCACGAGGCGCTTAACTTTTAGGAGGGGTTTTTGTCGTAACAGTGAAATCAACGTTGGGGGGACGAAAGGGGGTTAGCGCAGGGTGCAAAGAGGTGAAAATCAAAATTTTGAGGCGGCTTGGGTGCCGCTGAGTTTTGTATGGTAGACATGACGTGCAGCCGAGGAGACGAGGCCCAATGGCAGCGAGAGTGGCCTGGTATGGCCTGGTATGGCATGGTTACTCGGTCTGGGTCTGGGTCTTTGTTCGGGGTCGGAGGTTCAGGCTCTGCGATTGAGCATCAGGCTCAGAATCAGGATCAGCAACGGAGGATGGATGCCCCTGACATGGTTTTTGTCTTGCTCGCTTGTGAGTGGTGGCGGATGCATGCTCATTTACGGATACTTTGTGCTCCTGAGTGACAAAATAATACTGGGGAGCCCCTTTGGAGAGAGCCGTTAGGAGATTCATTAGAGGCTCACGCGACACTTGTTTCTTCTTGCTTTGCAGATGGGTCAAAAAGCCTGACTTCGCTCTGAGGCTTGCAGATTTGTCGTTTACGTCAATTTGACGAAGAGACGTTTTGAGGCTTAAGGGGCTTGGCAAGCGACCCGCGCCTTCCCTTCCTTGTGGACTCGGAGTGGAGCCTCTTGCAACGCTGCCGCCACCCACCAGGAACACTCTTTCAGGAACCATCTTACCTTTGCATTGCACTGCTTGCTGCTCTGCTAGTCCTCTGCCAGCTGCAATATTCCACCAGCATACCTATCCCAGCCTCAATCCAGCAGCCGGCATCACTCAACGTAGGTGGATTTCTTAGTCACTCTCTAGCTTCAGCAAAGCGTCCGCAGCTCCCGCGCTTGTACTATGTCGGCCCTCCAACTACGATATCCGGCAGCCCCCGGCATGGTCGGCCCATCATGTGCATCAGCGCGTCAACACTTCCTTTAAGATTCTCCCCCGACCCACCGACCCTTTTGCTCCTCACTCTAGCTGAGCGTACCACTGCGACGCTCGTTGGCTGCCATCTTCAATTCTTCTTTCTTCGAGTCGTCGCATGCTGATCGCCCTGCTATAGCCATTCTTCTAACCCGCAAACTTCTCTTCCTACCATAGCCTCTCACCGCTTACGTCGTCTCCTGCCATCCTCCCATTGCTGCCACCACCAAGCACACGACCCCCAGCGTTCACGTCGTCGGTCCTTGCACTGCACTGCAATACCCCTCTCCTACCACTTCAGACGGTGCCATTGCTGCCATGCCTGCTCGAACTATCAACCCTTTCGCTGCCGCTACCCCTAATTCTCCCTCCGACTCCCTCAACGAGAAGCGCGACTCCCAGCGCCGATCCTCCTTCACAAAGGGCAACAAGTTCACATCGCTGTTTGGTGGCTCGCCCAAATCACGGACAGACGCTGCTGTTTTGCGTGAAGCCATTGCTGCTCAACAACAAGCCCTCCTAAACTCGCCCTCTCCTCAGCAAATCAAGTCTTCGTCGCTCTCCCTTCCCACAATCAATCTCACTACGGCAACCGGTGAAAAGATGCCCAACGAAGCAAAGACTCTTTTCCAGCCTCCTTCGCCAGAAGAGCAGCGACGAACAGCAAGAGCACACGCACAATTCGGCCCCCTGGGCTCACAAGACCACCGATACAACAGCCAGTTTGAGGGCGAATTCGGCGATCCAATTGAAGATCGTGCACCTTATTATTTCTACATTACAACCTACATTAGTTACTTAATCCTAATTGCATTCGGACACATTCGCGACTTTTTCGGCAAGCGTTTCAGAAAAGAGCACTATCGCCACCTTCAAGAAAAGGATGGGTATGCACCGCTCAATAGCGATTTCGACAATTTCTACACCCGCAGATTAAAAATGAGGATCAATGACTGCTTTTCACGACCCACGACTGGTGTACCTGGACGTTATATTACTGTGCTGGATCGCAAGTCTGACGATGGAAACAACACTTTCAAGCTGACGGGCACTACGACTGAGACTTTGAATATGAGCTCGTACAACTACCTTGGATTTGCGCAATCAGAAGGCCCTTGCGCTGATGCTGCGGAGACTGCTATCAGGAAGCACGGAATCACAGTCGCCAGCCCTCGCTCAGATTGTGGTACTTCAGAGCTTACTGTTGAGGTTGAGGATTTGATTGCCAAATTTGTTGGCAAGCCAGCATCGATGGTCTTTTCCATGGGTTTTGTTACCAACGCCACCACTTTCCCCACCATTGTAGGCAAGGGCTGCCTCATGATCTCTGACGAATTGAACCACTCCTCCATCCGATTTGGTGCACGTCTTTCAGGTGCTATGGTCACCATGTTTAAGCACAACGATATGCGACACTTGGAACGCAAGCTCCGAGAAGCCATCTCGCAAGGTCAACCTCGCACACATCGCCCATGGAGGAAGATCCTTGTTGCTGTCGAAGGTCTTTATTCCATGGAGGGCACTATGTGCAATCTCCCAGGCATCATTGAACTCAAGAAGAAGTACAAATTCAACCTGTTCGTCGATGAAGCTCACTCGGTCGGTGGTGTTGGTCCTCGTGGACGTGGTGTATGCGACTACTTCGGCATTGATCCTGCTGAGGTTGATATTCTCATGGGCACACTGACTAAGTCATTCGGTGCAAACGGTGGTTACATTGCCGCTGACAAGGCCATCATCGAGAAGCTCCGCACACAAAACGCAGCCATGCTCTATGCTGAATCACCCGCACCACCAGTTCTTGCTCAAATCGCATCTGCTCTACGAATTATCAACGGCGAAATCATTCCAGGCCAAGGAGAGGAGCGTCTCCAACGTCTCTGCTTCAACTCAAGATACCTTCGTCTCGGTCTTAAGCGTCTAGGCTTTATTGTCTACGGCCACGACGACTCGCCCATCATCCCTGTAATGCTCTACAACCCCGCCAAAATGCCCGCCTTCTCCCACGAAATGCTCAAACGCAAGATCTCCGTCGTCGTCGTCGGCTACCCCGCTACACCACTTGTCACATCCCGCGCCCGCTTCTGTGTCTCCGCAGCCCACACCAAGGAAGATCTCGACCGCATGCTCGCCGCCTGCGATGAGATTGGCGACCTCCTCCAACTCAAATTCAGCTCCGGTGTTGCCGGTGGCGCGTACCCCACACCGCAATTCGAAAAGACTCTCTTCGGCGCTGAAGTCCCCAAGAAGCCCAGGTGGAGACTGCAAGACGTCCTTGCATCTGGTGTGGAAGATGTGCAGAAGCAATTGCTGTAATTCCTTTCATTCATGTTTGAACCAGCATGTGGAGATTCTTGTTCTGTTTCGAAAGCTAGGCATTAGGGTTGTAGGATAGTTAGGGAGTATGGCATGACTCGGGATTTGTGATGTGTAGATGGTAATTAAACCTTTTTTCTTCTTCAATTCTTCGATTCAAGACTTCAAAGCATTCGTTTCTGCTGTTATTTGTATTATACCGTATGAAAGTAGCATTTTTTTTCAATTGGGCATTTTCGGCGATGGGTGGGGTTGGAGTAGGATGTTTCTGGAGCTTTTTTTCTTTGTTTTGTTGGAGATGTGAGAAGCGAACGTGGAGGATGATGGGATGAGGCTGGGAATGATGGCGGATAAGTGGGGATGAGTGTGGGTGTGGATAGAGGCTTTGTGGGGGACGTGTAGGTGTAGGTGTATGAGATGAGTAAGAATTAAAGAAAATGTTAAGATAATGTTAAAATTCAGAACTGAAGTTCAGAACTGAAGTTGGGAATTGGGTTGAAGTGTGGAGTGAAAAGAAAGTTGTAACATGTGGTGAAGACGAGTTTTTGAGGGGGGAATGTGTATGTGTGCTTGTATACTTGCGTGATGTGTGATGTGCGAAGCATGAAGTCGGGGAAGATAAGAGGTTTAACAAGCCAGGCAGACGTGTGAGTGTGGATGCGAATGTGAGAAGAAGAATGAACGGTGAAAGTGGGGAGAGAAGTAGTAGAGGAGTGATATCTGGCAAGATGAATAACACTTTTGGTGGAGTAGGGAGGCAGTATATGGTGTATTATGTTTGGTGGTGGGGATTAGTGTGAGGGATGGGAAGTTGGGTGAGTTGATGTAGCTGATGGGTATTTAATGTAAATATTGTGAGTCTGCGTATTTGCTTTTTGTCTGAGAGGAGTTTACGGGGATTTTGGACATAGAAAGGCGGTCCCCATACTAGCACTGAGAGATATGTTCTACATTTTACCAGTGCGTGGACCTAAACGGATGTTGCAATTGAGAATCACACAGTGGTAAGTCAAAGTGATAGTAATCATGTAATACAATTCTACATAATGTAGATATGTTCACGGCCGTCCCTTGCAAACGCAGTTATAGATCTACCTCGCTTCGATATACATCCGCTACACATGTACCTTTTGTGAAACTACACAAGGCTTAACCCACACTGTGCAGCTGGTCATCAAGGCTGCCATTCACGTTCACTTCTCCAGCCACATTCTCCATCACGCAAGCCTGGCATGTCACACTCTGAGATAGAATAGTGAAAACTCGCCAAACACCCAAAATTGAGGCTCTCTCACTCACAAAGCGCGGATCCGTCATCATGGCGTCGAGACTGAAAAATCACTCAAATCAGCTGTGCCGCAGAGAGGGGTATGAGGCTCTGCTATCAAACTCACAATCTTTCGATCAGCGCTGTAGTTCACGGCACGGCAGCTACATGGAACGCCTGATCGGATTCTAGATAGTAGTTCCCGTGTTGACGATCTTGTGTAAGGAGGAATGGGCCTCGCTTAATGTGAGGCTTGGAAAAGACCGGTGAAGAAATATTACCAAGCTTGGTAGGTTGCGGGGTCACCGTGAAGGTCATTGGATTATAACAGATTCCACCTCGTATAGACGCCGAGGGATTGGTAAGTTCTCGATGGCACAAGTCGATTGTCGGTGGCGAGGCCGTTCGTCCTGTGTTCTGGGTTCGGATGGGAGAGGCAGACTTCGGATGTTGGGAGGCATGCAAGGAGTTTGAGTTTCAGGGTGGAGGGCAATGTTTTCTTCTGATATGCAGCGATATTTTGGTACGTTATCGTGTCCGGGATAACAAAGATACTGAGGAAGACGTGGGTGAGTAATCTGATATCCTGTCAGGACCCAGTATATCAGAAGTTGACTATAGGTCAGGTGACAGACTTGATAAAAAGTTCGACTCTCGGATTTATGGACCGGGTCGTCTTGTCCGGTTTGACATGGGTTTTAGCCCGTTGCAGCTAAGACGGGAATGAATGAAATAAACTACCCACTTGAATTCGGCCCTATCAGCATCAGAGTGCCCTCTGAGATGGCGTTTTTGACAAATCAAACCTTAGGGCTAAGGCACCCACGCCGCTGGATGACATCTTACATGTAAATCATGCAGCCTCCATCCGGTGTGCGTTGTCCTGCCATTCCACACGGCTGGTATCGACCGATAGCAAGCATGGGTTGGAAGATTTGTCGAATTGTTGATGAAAGAGTCATACTAAAATTTTGAGAGAACTGCATGTAGTGCGCGGCGCCGATCCACCTTGCACCCTGCGAACTGTTGTTTGACAGCCGCAGTCTAGACTGTAGAGCTGTACTGCATACTGGTACTCCCGATGTGTCTGGTCCTGAAGATGCGTGTGCAGGTCCTGATCTGTAGCTTGCAGATCCACGTAAGCTTTCACGTTGACAATCAAGCTGAAAATATGTGCGCTGGCATCCGATCATTCGATTTGATGAAGGACCATGAGTGTAAGAGTAAGTTGCGGTATGCACTTCTGATACATCAATTGTCCTTCTCTACGATAGCAAGCTTAGAGTGGACCGAGCTTGTTAGGTGGATGCATGCCACATCAAAGGGCAAACGGCACATCAAAGTGCGTTCGGCGTCTGCGTCACAATGCAAGCCACAACATGACATAGCCTTGGTGTTCAGATGCAACCTGAGATGTAGTCGTCCGTTAGTTGTACTAGTTGGCCCAATTCTGCTTAGTCGAAATGTCAAGCGATGCATGGGTCAAGTGGGGCATCAGATGTCTTGCAGCATCGCCTACATCGTACTTGGCTTTACCAATATCAGTCCTACTGCCAACATAATACAGACAAGAGTCTAGGCGTCAGGATTAATAATTCATCATGTTTCAGTTGCGCAGAAAGCACCGGATGCAAGCCTGTACATCTATGCACGACGAAGTCCTGAACAGCTTGCGTGATCAGGCTGTGCCCAAGGACTCGCTGCATCCCATTCCTTCATCTGCATGCCAACTTAGCTTCCCGTCTTCCCCACCAACCACTGGTTCACCGGTCGGATTTGCTATGAGGCTCCTTTTCACATAAAGGGCAAGCTCACATGATCGTATGCACGTAAAGAGGCAACCATTTTGCCTACCCTAACACGCGTCCCGTTTAGTCTTGGCTTCGTCCGGTCAGTCGTAGCCAATCTTCGGATGAGGCTTGCGTATGCTCTAGCGCGTTCTCTTTCAGGCCATGCCTCAGGAGTTTTGTAGGGTTGCGAGTGGGTGTGGTAGTTGCATGTCGTTAAGGACCACCATCGCGACCTTACTGCAGGACACTGTACCACTGCTGTGGGAAAAGCGTGCAAGTGTATTATTTGAGGTAAGACAAAAACAGAGGCTTCTGTATATATTTCCTGCAAAGGTCCTCGATTTGCCTCGAATGTTCAAGCTCGCCTTGGTAGTCATTCCCTCCTCGTCTCGTGCTTGCTTCATATTTGCCTACTCTTTCGTTCACATGATATTTTTGATCTAGCAGCATACTTCACCCTGGAGTACTGAAGGTCACCAGACATGATGAATCCCTCCATGCCAGCCCACAGCCAGGCCCCTGGTCAGAACCAGATGCCGCAGAATCCTAGCCAACAGAGACCAGGGCCGAATATGCCGCAAAAGCCTGCACAAGGACAACCGTCTCAGAACCAGTTCTCCTACAATCCCCAATTGGCCATCTTCATCTTCGAGAAGAGCAAAAATGCTGAATCTTGGGATGACGTCGAGCCTGAAGAGCAACACATCCCTCTTCCAGATTTGAAAAACCAGCTCAATAAATACCGCCGCAAGAGAGGTAATGTTAAAGCATCTCTTGACGAAATAAGCTCAGCAACTATCCGTCGACTCATCAATGAACTGGTCGAAGTTGAGAACCGGAAGCTTTGGGACTTGAACAAGGCCTTGCAATGGAAGATTGCCAGCGTCGAAACTGAATGGCGTCCAGTGAACAAGGTAAAACGCCAGATCAAGCGTGTTTCGGTGCTGTTGGAAACCGAGGCTTCTCGATTCACAGAGGCTCAGGCTGCTCGACCTCCAACTGCTGGCCCTCAGGGCGTTCAAGACCCGAATAAGCCTAAACCGGCTGGTGGACCTGGTATGGGTCCGATGAATGCTCAAGCTCAAAATATGGCACAACAACAGAGAGCTGCTCAACAACAAGCTTTCAATGCTGCTCAGGGCCAGCAATTCGATAACCAAATGCCACCCCCACCCCCACCTGGTGGCGGTATGCATGCTAATCCAGCGGGCCACCATCATCAACACCATGGTAACATGCATACCAAACCACCTGGACATCATGGTGCTAATCCTCCTCCTCCACCTCCTCCTGGCCATCCAGGCCATTCCCAACACGCAGGTATGCCACCTCCCCCGCCACCGCCACCAGGTGGCGTACATCCACAGCATGGCCAGATGCCGGGTGCTTTCCCAAGGCATGCCAACGCTCATGGCATGAAACATGGGCATCCAAACATTGAAATTCTGGATTATTCTACGAGTGATTCCGAGAGCGGAACTGATAGCTCACGTTCTGGTCACTTCCACGTTCGAAACGTTGAAAAAGGCGAATACACATATGTTGATAAACGTGAGAAGAAAGACCGCCATGGAAAGCACAGCAGCACCAAGAAAAGGTCAACCACCAAACACAGATCTCGGTCACGGGACAGCCACACGAAGAGGGGTAATGACGGTCACCATCACAGGCGACACAAGAATTCGGATGAAGAGTACCTCTCCAGCTCTAACAACTCCGATTACTCCATGGCTAGCTCTCGAAGATCACATGGCGGCCGACACAGAGAGCAACAGAGAGGTCGTGCCCGCTCTGGTGAACGATCAGGACGATCCACGCCCGACCATGGAAGATATTCCAAACCCGACACCAGATCTCACCGAAGGTCACGCGACAGATACAGACACGGCTCCCCACTTGGAAGTGACATCGGATCCTTCCACACATCTTCCACGCACTCAGGCGAAGGCGGCGACTGGGACACACGAAGGCGTTCAACTCGTCAGGACCGCACACGAGCATACCGCCGCCACTCACCCTCTCCTCAAGGCTTCGACGACTACCCCCACAAACGCTTCAACACCCGCCCGCGATCCCGCGACATCACCGTTGAAGATACCCCCTTCCCCAACCGCCCCATACCCGCCCGCCACCCTACCTCCTCACACATCCCCCCTGTAAACCCCTTCGAGAACCCAAGATATCAAGCAGACCCAACCTACCCCACCGACCCCACAGCACGTTTCCAACCCGGCCTGCGCCGCTCGAACACCTTCGACCAGTACCCACGCTTCGCTTCTGAACGCCCCGCCGAGCGCGAACAAATCAGCGTGAAAGAGCTCGGCGAGGCACTCGATCTGCTGCAGACGATTAAGGAGAAAACTCGCACCGTGCCGCTTCAGCGAGGGTACTCGGCTAGGGATTCGGGTGTGGGGTTTGGTTTGAGGGATGAGGATGAGTGGGCGAATAGGTATCCTTCTGCGAGGGGCGAGGCTGCTTATCGAGGTGGTGGTGGGGGTTTTAGGGGGCATTATTAGATTGTGATGTGAGGAAGGGATGGGGTTTGGGGATTTGGGGAGTAGAGAATAATGGCAATGAGATATACAAAAAAACAATATGTATAGTTTTGCTTTGTAGTATATGGCGTTTCGGTGGGTGGTTGGATGTTCATGGCGTTTGGATCGGCGTTCAGGCCAAAGAAGGGTACTAATTGATTGAAAAGGGAATAGATGTATATTTAAAAAAGTAGCAACAATGATAAATTTCCTTGGGAAAAACCAAACGTTTATGAAGTGATGATGAATCATCGAACTTGTCCTTCTAAAGTGTTTCTTCGGCTTGGTACCCTGGGATCTCTCTTTCCCATCGTTACTTCAAGCGCTTGGATCAATCCCCTCTCATCATATCTCACGAAACTTTCTCCTTCATTCTTCCTGCCATACACCCTAATTGCTTCAATGCCCACTTCCTTCAAAGCTTCTTTGTCCACAGCAGGTGTTCCTGGACCCTGGAGATGAATCAAATGCGTAACGTAATTTTTGAGCGTTGATTTATCCACAGGCTCGAAATTGCCCTTTGACTCCTCACAAGCTTTGGCTATTGCGGCGATGAAGTCTAACGCAGAGTAGGAATTTGATGAAGGGCCTGTTTCGCGGTCGAGTGTTGAGTTGAGGATGAGGATCTTGTATCTTATTGTGGGGTTTGTAATCGCGTTGCCTATACCCTTAAGGACAAGGGAAGGGACGATGGAAGTATATAGAGAGCCAATACTGTATATCACGGCCTGGGCGTCATGCAAGGCAGTTAGGACGGCAGGGTTAGCAGCGAGGCGAATCTCTTGGCCATATGGATTGATGTACCAGAGTCTGTTGATGCGAGCTGGAAGTTCTTCTTCGTCGGCTTTGGAGAAGGTAATGTATTGTTTGCGGAGTGTAGGGAGGGATCCTGGCCAGTTTGCATCTTCGATGCGGTCGTGTTCTTCGAGTTCGTCGTGTAGGGTTGATGGTGGGGCGCCAGGGAACTCGAGGGCAGTGGAAATTGAGGGATGGGAAATTGAGTTTTGGCCGGTGATGACGTCGCCATTCGCAAGGCTAACGGAAATATGGTGGGTGAAATTTGTGTTGATGGCGGGGAGGACTGAGGTGTGACTTGGAACCGAACAGATAGAGGAAAGGAGGTAGATGGCAGATTCGAAGGATCCGGTGAAGAGGCGGGCACTGTCTATGTTAGGAAAATTGATTAAATATTTTGGTACTCGTTTGGGAAAGTGAAGCAAGATTGATATTGACAGGGACTTCACACAGGGTAGAAGATTGGTAGATTGTCGTTACTTACCCAGTCAAGAAGAGATTACCAATGCTGGCACCTGAAAAGTCAAAGCTTGAGGAGGGTCGACGACGTTTGACAATTTCAAAAGCTACGAGATTAAGAATGGATCGGATCAGCTCTTTCTTGGCGGTCGAGATATTAGTCCAGAGTGCATGCTCTGCTTCTACGATTTGCAGCCACTCCTGTCTTGCAGGATCTCTTTCCTTAGGTAGGCGGTGGTTGAAGAAAGTCTTGATGGCTGCCTTTTCGCTGTCGTCATTGTCGGGGTCATCTGGAATGAGACGCACAAGGCGACCTGAGACAATCAACAACAACATTTTGAAATGGGAACATGATGTAAGTACGTACTTCGTACATCACCAATACCTAGTCAAAGTCAGTTGAGTAGTATCGAAAGCTTAAATATACGTACCTGGTCCGCCAAACACTCTTATCAATTCAGATGAACTTCCACCATTATCACTGATAGGGATAACATAGCTCAAAGGACACTTTTTGTCCTCCCTTACTGTTTTGAACACATCGACAAGATTATTGGCGGCACTGCCACCGGAGAAAACCACTATTCCTTTTGCTTTCAAGTTGCCGATATTGAACGTTGGGGTAGGTGCACCGCTGTTGAGCGTTAGAAATGCCTCGGCTCCTAGAGACATAATGTAGGACGAAGAATTGGTAGGTAGAAAAGAAGGTGACCGCACGGGGTCGTAGTAGGTTTAAATCACGACATGACGATAGTGCCAGAGTGTTATGTTGGAAGTGAGGACGAGGCGGATCTTTGTGTGGACCAAAATAGCTAGGGACAGTCAATGCACTAGGCCTTCCTAATCAGCTAGGGTAGTATCACGCGCAGCCGTAACAGGCAATATCTCGCATTTTTGGTACACATGGGGAGTTAAACAATAGTAGTAATCAGATTTTGTGTAGATTTGTTCTTTTTCTGATGAGGAATTTATACATGACGAGTCCTCGGCTCATAAAGAAATGGCGAACTAATAGCAACGCCCTCGCGACTCTTATCTCAACATGCTCTCGACGTATCGACCCTCCTTCAAACTTCTGACAGAGGACTGAAAACGCCAATTTTTCGGTTTCAAAGCTGCAACCCGTATTGAGAGGTCACAATGGGCTCTCGGTCTCTCCAGAAAATCCTCACTATGCTCCCCCGCCCAGTATTTGATTGTCTTAGTGCTCAGAACCAGTGGCAGTGGCAGTAGCCTCCTCACGCGCCTTTCTCCGTGCCCTCTTCTCGAGTAATTGGTCTCGTCGGTCGGCAAGGAGCCTGAATTGCCTGTGTTCGACGCCCATGAGCCAGTAGCCAAAGCTACCGCCAATGCCTGCGTAGACGGGGTAGACCCAGAGTGATTCCTTGTTGAATAGCGGGCGCATTTCAATGCCGAGTTGCCATAATCGGGCGGCGATGCCTGTGAGATAGCCGTGGTCAGCATACTTATATAGAACGTGCAAATGCGGCGGTGAAAGGATTACCGAGTCCGCTCCAGAAGAGAACCTTGTGGACCATTGTGGCTGGTAGTGGGAGTTGTAATGTGTGTAAATGTGCTCGTATGGGCTCCCAGCAACTGCAGATGGACGAGCAGAGTCGCAATGGGTGGTGACGTTGTTGATATGTGAGGGCGTTGTCTCACCTGGTGGTTGGCGTGGTGCCGCGCATCTGCGAAGCTCCGATAAAAGTGCCAAGCCTCTCCTCATCCGTCCGTGCGGCAGGAGCAGCCGACTTTGTGGACCTTGCGTCACGTCTCCCCAACGCGCATCCAATCCAACCGCGCTCCTCTTGATGCCTTTCACTCCACTCACTTGCCTCTCGTGAGGCTCTGCAGTGGCTGCTATTACACCTTAATTTCTTACCACCTTGCTCACTCATTACACATTTAATATAGCCCCATCACCTCTCGCGTGCACATGCCCATCCCCTACATAACTGGTCGCAAGACTTAGTTCACGGGTGTCGACACCTGTTCTCCCAACAACCACACCTATTGGCCATGGCAGAGGTCACTCGCAAGCGCGCGCTTAGTGGCGAAGGCCCTGCGCAAGTTCGTAAGAAGTTGAGGCCCTCTGAATTGCCTCTGTCCCAGGCGAAGCGGTCGGCCATTGACAGTTTGGTCCATACATTCCGAAAGAAGGGACAGTACGACAGCATTCGCAAAGAACTACTGGCGCAGTATGAAGCAAGTGTATGTACAAGGTCCGACTTGAAACTAAAGTCAATGGTCTAACGTTCTCACAGCCAGCCAAAGATGATCTTCTTACGGCCCTCAAGGACCTAGTCGAAAACGAGACAGACCGCAACCCCACTCTACTATCCAAGGACCCTCGCATGGCAACCACCCTCATTGAAGGTGCTGGCGAACGTTTGAACATTTACGGAAACATCATGCACACAGTCAGCACCCTGCTTGACAATCTGATGAAGGAACAAGGTCTGCCCAAAATGCGAGAATACAGAGCCCTCGAAGTTGGCGAGGAAGCTGCTGCTGAGGAGGAGCAGCGAGGGAGTAAGACTGAGGAGGAATGGGCAGAAGAAGCAGACGCCAGGCGAAAGGAGCGTGAGGCTGTACGTGAAAAGGAACGAGAAGAAGAGCGCCAACGTGAACGCGAAGAAAGGGCCAAGAAGGAGGAGCGCAAGCGTCGCGAGAGGGAAGAGGACGAGGCTCGCGAGAAGAAACGCCGAGAAGAACGGGAACGTAAACGCAAGGAAGAAGAAGAGCGAGAGAGAGAGGAAGAAGAGCGCCGACGCAAAGAGCGAGAGCGTATAGAAAAAGAGAAAGAAGAGGAGCGGGCTCGCCGAAAGAAAGAGAGAGAAGAACATGATGCCACAAGAGCTGCTCGGCTGGAGAAGATTCGCAAAGAAGATGCTGAACGTGCACGGCGTCTGGAGGCTGAATTGGAGAAGGAACGAGGAGCGCGATATCGGGGTGGTCGGGGTCGTAGTAGGACCCCCGATCGTGATCGATCTCGAGACAGACGCCGTCGCCGTAGCAGAAGCAGAAGCAGACGAAGGAGTAGGACACGCAGCAGAACACGATCACGAGAGCGTACCAAAGCTATCAAGCCTGAGGATATCAAAGTCGATGATGATCTTGCTTTACAGCTTCTTCTCCAGGAGAGCGAGCAGATGAAAAAGTCGCGACAACGGCCCGCTTTGGAGAGATCGGAGTCTCTTGAGCCACCCATGCGAAAGGCTCATCCCCCCAAATCACTCGCTCCAAGAGATCCCGCTGCTGCTCGCCGTGCGAAACTTGAGAGCAAGCCACACTCTCCTACCGTCCAATCACCAAGTAAGGAGCCATCCACTCCTTTACTCGGCGGTGACGAAGATACCACAATGCAAGATGCAGAAAAGCCTCAAGACTCTCCATCCAAAGCTCGTTGGGACGCAGCGCCTCCTCTACCAAAAGACGACAAATCACGAGGCCGGTCGAGGTCGCGAAGTGTTGCAAGGAGTGTTAGGAAACGGAGTCGAAGTCGTTCCCCGTCCCGTGGCAGCCGATATGATAGACGTGCGTCTCGCAGGGATGATGACAGACATTCATACAGACCTCGCGATGATAGAGATGACAAGCGAGTACGACGTGCTAGCCGCAGTCGATCTCGGGAAAGCCATGTCAGCCGTCGCAAATCACGTCTCGCATCGCGCAGCCCATCACCAAAAGACCGCGATCGACGCCGCGACAGAAGTCGCTCCCGCTCTCGAGGAGGCCGTCGAGGTCGCAACCGCACGCCACCACGCCGCCGCCACCACTCCCGCTCAAGAAGCCGAGACGGTATCGATAGGTACGTACCTGGCGGTGCCGCCGCCGCAGCCAACGCAGAAGCCACTTCAACCCGCAAACGAGATGACAGCCGTGATCGCAAACGCGAGGACAGCCGCGACCGCAAACGTGACGATAGTCGACCCCGCAGACGCGACGACAGTCGTGACCGTGGCAAAAACTATCGCTCTCGCGAGTACGATCGTTGGGAAAGCGGTCGCTCACGAGGAACACGCTTCGACGAGTCAGATCGCTACATTCCTGGCGCGAGCGACGATAAAGCATCTGATAAGAAGACCAAAGAGCGAAGTCGCAGCCGTGACCGTGTTGACAGGGATCGTAACCGTGATGATAGGGACAGGAGGCGGAGAAGGAGCCGTTCGAGGAGTCGTAGTCGGGATAGGGAGAGGAGGCGCTGAGATGGCTGGGTATGGTGACTTCACTTCGGGGAATGTTTTATTAGTTTATTTCAATTGTACTAGTGGGTTAATGGATCGTGGGTGGTGATTTGATGAAGTGTGATAATGATACCACTTTTATGGATCCATGTTTCTGCAAATTTGTGTGTCAATGCTTGTTCGTGTGTGAATCAGAGGGCCATTAGAAAGTACTTTGTATGAAATATATGATTTCGGCCTCGAAGGAAGTGTGGAACTTCGGTCTTGATTGATTTGTATGTGAAGTAATGATGAGTATAGTTTGGAGTGGTCTGAATGGTTTAGATGCTAATATGTGGCTGGAGAACGGTGAAATGGAAATGTGGGTTTTATGTGTAGGAATGATTGTGTTATTTAGGAGATAGAAGGTGTTCAGTGAAGTGCAGTATGTAATGTTACGATACAAATAGCCATGTTTTTTTCTAGTTGCTATGCTGCTGGATGATGCGTGTGAATATGTGAATCTCCTTATATTCGAGTCTTGTGCTTCGCGATAGAGTTATATGAGTTATGTAATCTTTTCTTGATTCTTTTGTTCTTGCTGCTCCTCCTGCTGGTGCTCCTACAGCTTTTGCAATTGCTTCTTCCATCTACTTTGCCCTATAGATTATCTTATTCGATCGATCTCGGTGGTGTATCTGGCTTTCTTGGGGGGAAGGCTGAGAATTTCAAGATGCCCTTTGTCCAACGTCGTGATGGTGGTTAGAGTCGGCTCCCAGCAGAATCTTGATCAATTTGCTGTCCTCGACCAGCGGCCATTATCAAACCCATAAATAAAAAAAAAGAAAGGCACAGCATCAAGGGCCTCGATCGTCTTCGGCCTGCTACAATCGGCTGCTCATGATTGTGTCTTTCAATTCTACCTACTACTGTTCTGAGTTGATACCTTGGTCCGTGCTGAATAATTAGTTAGTGTAGAGTTGACTTGGTTGAGTGCCTGGAAGTCCAGAAACTTCATGCGTTCTCGAGACCGCGCTAACATACACAATGTCACTTCGGGATTTTGGTCCCATTGGTGGATTCTTCAATGGACGTGTCAGCTCGCACGGCCGTTTAGTATAGATCGGTGCGTAGATGAGCCGTTGTGGCTAGCTGCTGAACGTACACATAAGATGCAGATGCAATGATGTGAGCACGGCAGCTGTGCGACTACCAACAACCTGAAGTCCTATCACTAGAGCTCAATCATTGCTGGTCCGAGCACGGACACACCTCGGTATTGAGTATGACGTACTGTCCAGGGCTGTGTCCACAATAACATAAACGCGGACGTACAGCCATGTCCAGCGCCAACAAGCTCAGGCTCTGAACACAACATCAAATATATTGGCCCGCTTTCGAACAGCGAGAACAGGTGCTTGACGCCGTGCCGACAGACGGACATTCGTTTGCCCCTACCGAATCGCTGCGCTTTCCGTAGACACCCAATATAAAAGCAATACCAAAGACCCGATATATAGTACTGTACCTCCACGAACGGCGCTCACTCATCTCAATCTAGTCATGAACTCTCGCCAGTCATTCCTTCGGTGGTGGCATAGCATGCTAGGTCTGCCGCGACAAGAATCAAAACTTTGGTATCGAACACGGATCCGGGAAGAACTCGTAGAGCGCCGCGGCGCAAAGAACCCATTGCAAAAGTTGAGCGAAACCTCAGACGTCTTTTTCTCCCTCAGCCGAGCGCGCTACGACGGATTTTTGGTGAGGAAGTTACCACGCTTCACTTATTACCATGTTTGGGTGTATACGTACATGTTTGCAAAATACACCCTTCGCTGGTGCTTTTATCGGACCGTGGCTATTCTATGCGGCGTGCCGTGTCACGACCGGGTGCGCGAAGTGGTGAATCCCAGCAAAGTTCATAAGCTTGATGAAGTGGCCTCGCGTCACAACATTGACGTGGTCCAGTTCCGTCTTGTTAGTCGCCGGCTGCGATACATCTGGCCTCTCCTCCCATAGTAGTAACGTTTCACGCGTGCTCGAGTTCCCGAGTTCCAAGTTCGAATCCAGCAATCGCACGAAAAAAAAATTAAGAATGCTTCGTGGGAAGCTTTCTTCCATGCTCAATCAACCGGAATGATGTTTCCAAAACACCTTGAGTGCATTGAACAACCCGATACTGTACTACATTGCATTGAGCAAACATAAAGTGGTTCTTCTCAGCCGGTATTGTACTTTCCCTAAGCTCAATTTAAATTTTGCTAAGCATTTGAAAGAGAACATGTCTGACCTTGCACCAGACCATAACGCACACGCTCAGCCCATCGTCAATGGAACTCGTACTGATAACGGCAAACCCGTTATCATTGGTATCTATGGAGTGCCAGGATCAGGAAAGACCTTTCTTTTAAATCAACTTCAGCAACGGCTTCAAAAAGAAGATTTTGCTTTCTACGAAGGCTCACAAACGATTGCAAGCCTCGTGCCTGGCGGCCTCGACGCCTTTCAAAGGCTCGGACTCACAGAAAAGATATACTGGCGGGGCTGCGCTATTGAGCAGATTGAAAAACAATGCGCCCATGGTCAGCAGACTGGTGTCGTTGCTGGTCACTTCATGTTCTGGGCAGAAGACGAGGCTGAAGGGCAGGCCATATACACTCAAAAAGATCTGGACATATATACACACATACTCTACTTGGATGTTCCTGCAGAAGTCATCGTACGACGCCAACTCGGCGATACGGCAAGAAAGCGCCCATATACAACAGCTCCCCATATGTTCAGATGGAAGACGGAGGAACAAAACCAGCTTCGCCAGCAATGTCACGATAATGGCATACTATTTGCGACTGTGTCTGATGATCCTGTATTGTTAGACAAGGTCACAACGTTGCTCTGCGATTTCCGAAAGCATGATGAGCAACATAACCTGCGATGTGCCACTCGAGCCCTGGACGAGGCACTAGACTGTAGCAAGAAGCGTCGGGAGACAATGTTGGTTATAGATGGGGACAGAACATTGGCTGCAGAAGACTCCGGTGCTCTCTTCTGGAATGCGGCACGACATCCTTCGCAACCTACGACAGACAATTATAGCCCGTTCAAGAGTCTGTTCGGTAGTAAGCTTGGCTATACATATAACGCCTTCCGTCAAGCGGCGCTTTTGACTGACGAGAGAGCCGACTCTGAAGAATATGATCTCCTCTGCCAAAAGGCGGCTGACAGTGTAACAATTTACCCAGAATTCCTGTCTCTTTTGCGGAAAGCGAACAAAGAAGAGCACATTGGCGCCGTGATCGTCAGTTGCGGTCTTCGTCTCATCTGGGAAAAAGTACTAGAGAGGGAAGGGCTTGCTCAAACGACCAAGGTTATAGCTGGTGGACGCATCTCAGATGGGTTCGTTGTCACAGCGGCCGTGAAGGCCGCTTTGGTTCGTCGTCTCCAAAACGTCCACCACATATACGTTTGGGCCTTTGGAGATAGCGTGCTTGATTTGGATATGCTGGAAGTTGCAAACCGAGCCGTTGTTGTGGTGGGTGAGGAACATGCTCGGAGCAAAAGTATGGATGCCGCCTTGTTGAAGGCTATCGATGAGGGCAGTTTGAAGGCTGTTCAAGTGGTGCTGCCTAGTCATGCACCACCGCGACTCGATCCTGCGAAGCTACCCCTGGTTCAATTGTCAGATAGCGATTTTATCAGCTCTATACTTTCTCGCCGCCCTCGCCAATTTGGTTTCGAAGTCTTTGACGCTGGGGATAGAGCTGCAGCAAAGCTTCTCGCAACACCAATGCGCAATTCGGCCTTCGCTGGCCCGGCCCTCCGTGAAGCCCACCAGCGTGTTGGGCACTATCTAGCAATTGAGTTTGTCGCGAATGCTATCGGAGTTGAGGATTGTCAGATTTCCCATGTTCTCGGCCATCACACGTCTGGATCTCGACTTCTGTATGAGCAACAGACGACGATCATTGCGCTGATGCGGGGTGGCGAACCCATGGCCAGTGGTGTAAATAACGCATTCCCTCTAGCAATGTTTCTTCATGCACATCAGCCCAAAGATGTCGAGCATCACTATATACAGGGACAGCGCCAAGTCGTGCTGGTGGATTCGGTCGTGAACACGGGGAAAACAATCGTCGAATTCGTGCAAGTCATTCGCCAACACGATGTCAATATTCACATTTATATAGTTGCAGGCGTGGTTCAGGCTGGGTGCGTTTCTCCAGACAGTCCTTTGAACAAAGCACTTACTGGCTTCCAAAACGTCAGACTGGTCACTCTCCGACTTTCTGATACCAAGTTCACGGGAAGTCGCAGCACCGATACCGGGAATAGATTGTTCAATACAACTCACATGGAATGAACTGTCGTAGCTATGTCGATGCTTGTATCTTTATGAGTCAGTTAAAAAATTTGTTACCACGGTTTGGTTCGTGTCTATCCCTCCTTCATAGACGCTTCGCTCAACTTGGTCTGTCAAAATCTTGGACGAAGAGGGTACCGCTTCATATTTGGTATATAATTTCCTGAGGCAATCAGACCAATGAATTGCAACTCAGCACAATTTTTTTGCAGTGCCCTTGTGTCTTGTGATGGATTAGCGTATATTGCGGGAGCACACTCCACTAATTGACGCTGTTTGTCTCTCTATAATTGGCAAAACTTTTTGGACCTTTTCAGAGAGGCAGTTCCTTTCTTCCTCAAGGATCTCTTCACCGACAACTTTCAGTTCGATATTAGAAGATCGCCGATTATTGTCCTTGGCGCTGAGTGGCAGTCGAAAGTCTGTTGCTACGACATTAGGTTTAGTCCTGGTCTTTGAAATCAATTTCGCGATTCAATAATCCCTTTGTTTAGAGCAAGAAACACGGCGGTCTAATGCGCAACAGCAAGCTTCGTTTGCGAACATCTAGTCGTTTAGTCTTCAATCCATACGGACCTCAAGTGGAGTTTATGTCGGCCCCTTGGAGATGAGAATTTGTCCAGCACTCGATAATATGGTTCAGCAAAATAGTCAGGTTCGACGAAGTCATAAGATAGAAAGTCTGTTTCGAATGCATGGACTTTATTGACACTGAAGACATTCAGACAAAGCTTTTTAATCACGCCGTACAAACCATAGTAGACGGCGTGATAGCGAGGCCCTGGATACCGTATGATTTGCTGAGTTGTGGTGCCTAAATCTTCTTCCAAAAATCGGGATAGGGAGGCGGCGCTGAGATGGTTGGGTATGGTGACTCAACTTCGGGGAATGTTTTATTAGTTTAATTCAATTGTATTAGTGGGTTGATAGGATATGTGTGGTGGCTTGATAAGCTGCAATAATGATACCACTTTTCAGAGATGACTTCCTTTTTTCAGATCTGTGTGAGGATGCTTGTTCGTGTTTGTTTATGGGGATTGACAAGTATTCCATAGAAAATATGGTTTTAGCTGCTTCGAAGAAAGTTTAAGCCTCATAGACTTGTGGTTTGATGTAGTATGCTTGTTCATGAAGAAGGTTGATGTACATTTCATGTCATGATAATCTTATGTCATTTACTCGTGACTATGAGTGAAGACAGGTACTGTCTACAATCTAAAGAGGAATAAAAGATAGGAAAACTTGGGAAGAATAAGGTGTCTTATGGGGTTGGAGGTCTGAAAGAGTAGGCATGTTTATACTGCAGCTTTGTGTGTTCTTCTGGAGGATACAGTATCAACGCGTCAATCGAAACCCGGACTTCGACTTGAAGCATATGTATTGTTGATCATCCTTGTTGTTACCTCCGCCTTTCGAGCATGAGTTGTTTGATTTCTGCATATGCACTTCCAGACTTCGTAAAGATCTTTGGGCCGTCTGGGAATAGATTCGCAACTTCGATGTGGCCGTTGTCTAGTGCTGCTTTGTACGGCGACGGGAAAAGTCTGCTAGCATATAAATGCTGAGGAGTTCTTTGTATGAGTAATTTCGTGAGTTCAAATTGTCCAGCTGAAGCAGCTGAAAGGAGCACGCTGGGTTGGTGCTCTATCTGGGATGCAGGATCCACACCAGCCTCCAGAAATATTCGAACAACATTCCAGTAGCCTCTTCGGGCGAATGACTGTATGTGACATCTATAGAACATCTTACAGGGGCTGGCTTGTAGCAAGACTGCAACCACTTCGCCGTTACCATATTCAAGAGCTTGTGACATAGCATCATGGTCGTGGTAAGCACCAGCTTCCAGTAGATATTTCACTACCTTGACATATCCTCCCTCAGCGGCTCTTACCAAAGCTTTTGGATGTCCTTTTTTGCTGGTATTGATCTCTGCGCCGGCGGTAATGAGTAATCCAACGACCTGGAGGTGTCCTTTACCAGCTGCTGCTGTCAAAGCGGGGACATGTTTTGAATGCGCGTGATTAACTTCAGCATGATGCTTGAGTAAGAGCACTACTATATCACAGTACCCATTTTCGGAAGCTATCATCAATGACAGACTTTTGTGAAACTTGTTGATTTCGGTGCCATTTTCGAGTAGGAGCTTGACTATATCATAGTGTCGTCTCTTGGTTGCTACGATCAGAGGATTGTCTTGGCCATACTTCATACTCAAATGATCATAGTTTGTATTCCAGGGAAGTAAAGCTTGAACAACAGAGCAATGCCCTGCTTCAGAAGCTATCAACAAAGCTCTGAACCCGGCATCGTACGCCCCAACATCCATCCCAGCTTGGAGAAGTTTTTCAACTGTGTCAAGAGAGCCTTGCGACGCAAAGATGCATAAAAGCTCAGCAAGTGCGAAGCCGGGAATTGCATTGACAAGCCCCTCATTTTGGGCAAGTTGCCGGACTGTATCGAAATCTCCTTGCAGAGATACAAGGTATATAGCACTGCGTCTTGTCAGATAGGGGTCTGCGTGGGATTGGATGAGCCGGTTGAGCATTTCTCCATAAAATGCGATTGCGTGATTTCTTTTCTGCGAAAGGGCTAAATAGTATCTCATCATACAGGCTCCCAGAGGAGTCGGGGTTTTGGAGGCAGGTGTAGTTGGGATAAGAGCGGCTCCTTCGTCACAGGAATGTCCATGAGACATTTTGATAATCTCCATCACAGTATTATGGACAAGTTTCGTTATGGGAGGGAGGGTCCAGGCTCTAGAATAGTTGCCATTTGAGAATCGATAATTCGATGGATAAGTTGGACCACTTCTCAATTTCTGGGTCTCGTACATGACTGCATGAATGAGCGCACTTTCGTCGAGCAGATATGAAAAGATTTCGTATTGTCCTTTAGCTATTGTAGCAGTCGGGTTAAACGTGTATTTGGACCTTCCAGTGATTGTCATGTTCCTTGGTAAAAGTTCTTTCACGGGCGGAGGAATTTTCTTCACTTTGTCTACCAACGTCCTAGTACGAGTATTCTTTTTTTGTATACTGAGGTCTCTCCGATGATCAACTTCAGCTGTCGCCTTAGATCGAAGTGAAAACGCCGTTACTGCTACATTTGGGTCGGCCCCTTTTGCCAAAAGTAAGCTCACCAGGGGAATGTGGTTTCTTTCTATAGCACGATGCAGGGCGGTTTGACATCCAACAACAAGTTTGATGTACACAGTTTCTAGTGAGTCTGCACTATTCTTTACTTGGCTGTAATGAAGCTGGAATCTGTTTCGGGAGAAGTTATCGGCCCATTCCCAGGTCTCAGTTGAGCCATTTTGCTCATTGAAGGCCTGGAAGCATTCAACTGGGAGAAAATCTGTTTCGAATGCATGTAATTCATCGACGCACCAGCCATCCAGCAGAAGCATTTCAGTGATGTTGTACAATCTGTAATGGACGGCATAAAACAAAGGTCCAGGATACCTTATGACTTGCTGATCGCGGTTTGTGATGCTCAAGCTTGCTTCCAGATATGATATGTTTGTGAACGGCTCAAAGTATCGAAGCCATTTAAAGGAATGGAGCATGAAGTCCTCTTTGAACATACTATAAATCAGGGACTCGACTAATGGGTCGATAAGACTAATCGAATAGGGGCCAGGGCACCAGTATTCGGCGGCATACTCCAGCAACGGATAGTCGGTAGGATCCGGATCCTTGATGCTTCTCATGAGGATCAAGTAGCTCACGCAAGAGCCATAGATGTGGTTCTCAGCTGCGTTCAAGACAATAGGAAAAAGGCTCGATTTTCCAGATAAAAGATATTCTTTGACAGAAAAGTGGGCGAAGCGCACCGAGGTTTGCCCACAATAAGTAGAAGAAGCAACAACAAGACTGCCACAAATATGTAAAACTTCAGAAGGACTCAGTAGTCTATCAGCAGGATCGAGCAACCTCTTTCCCGAAGCAATTTCGGATGGCTGTATGATGGCAGCCTCAGCAAGTTCTTCCAACGTCATTGGCCTTTTCGCTGATATCAACCACATGAAAATTTTGAGAGCCTCGGGGTAGTCACGTTGATTGATGCTTCTTAGGCAGTGCTCGTAGTGATCGTAGAGAGATGAAGGTAATTGCTTCAGTTGAGTTTCAATATCTCGGGGTCGCTTGCATTTGAGAAGCTCACGGATTTGGTAATCCACCCACAAAAACCTCGTTCGCATTATTAGAAGTCCTACAATTTACTTTTCGATACTTACATGCCGTCTGATTTTAGTTTTATAGTGTCGCGGATCTTTTCCTTGAGAGCTGGGCCACATCCCTTGAAGTCACTGCCTTTTAAACGTGACTGAATGTAGTCGTTGATATCTGCCCGGACCACTGTTTCAGCAAGACGTATACTATGATGTGGTATTCTGCTATCTTTGATTGCTTCTCGGATATTCAGCACATCTCGGCTAGTGACGAGTATGTGGGTATGAGTCGAATTTTGGGAGTACCAATCTGTCAGGCGATTTATGACTTCATTGCGTACATTTGAATCGGAGACTTCGTCGAGGGCGTCTACAAGTATGTATGTTTCCTCTGCGGAGTTTCGTAGAAGATCAGCCAAGGCTGAACAGAGTTTATCTAACGATGGCGAGAGTCCTCGGTCTTTATACTCCTTGTACATAGCGCTGATCGAAAATGGGATGCTTGGTTCATCAGCAACGAGTTGCCTCAGTATACTACGTATGAATGATTCTGCCCTTTGCTTTTCAACGTCCTGGAAGTCGAAGTAGTAGTAGGCGATCCTACGGCCCGGAAATGCATCGCACATACTCTTGATCATTTCGATGATTGTCGATAAAAGGACGCTTTTGCCACTCCCAGCTGAAACATGTTAGCATAAATTCTTCTATTGGCCACTGTACGTCGTTGGAACCCCGATTGCTTCTGTCCTATAGTTATGTACTGTACACTATACAGTCTTTTGCCTTATAGTAACAAATGCAGACCAATAAAAATATTTCTTACGGATGCCATACAACCACAACAGATATGAAGAGTCGATCCAATTGGAAAAGATTTCATCTCGGAACAGCCATTCTCCGGTGCCTTCATGTCGGTTACGAAGAGCTCTGTTGAAGTTATGGCTAGGATCTACTGAAGTACCAATCCATTGAAGGATGTCGGACCGTTTGAAGCCTAACAAAGTGTTGTGCACTGAGTCTAATTTTCTATCACACAGGTCGAGTTGAGTAGATATGTTCTCCGTGGACTGCAAGACTTGGCAGAGGTCTCTGGCTTTGTCAAATCGCAAGGCTAGAATAGCCTCGCTTGTATCGGACACTAGTTGCCTGTTTGCAATGCTTAGTACGCATAGATCAGAGCTTTTCCGAGTTTGAAAGGTGTTCTGATAATATGACATGCGAACTCACCAGCCATCTATGTCCATGGAGCAGTGGAAGATTTTCACGTAACCCTGGAGTGTTTGAATGACTTGGCGATGCTTTTTCCTGGTGAATGGCCATTTAGAGAACTTGCGCCACAGCTTTGACTCCTTAGTTGTGGTGAGAACGAACTTGTCCAGTATCTTTTGGAGATCGGTGAGGTTCTCACTGCACCTTGTAGCAGTTTGGTAAATTACAGAACTTTTCTGGAAACTCCCTCTTCCACGTTGTTCTTTGAAGAAATCTTCAAGCTGTTTAAATACAGTTTCCAGTGTTGTAACCTCGTGAATCAATTCTTTTGCTTCCTGGGGTGCGCCTTGAGTAGCTTCGACATAGCCGTTGACAAGCTGTAATATCTGTATAGTTAGTCTCAAAAGTCCTGCGACTCCGATAGTAATGCTAAAAGGGTCCATCAAAAGCAATGCTCATTAGCACCCGTACTGTCGAGGCTGTATAACGTCACGATTCAGGTCCAAACCGGAAAGCAGAGTGGAATTTTTGGATAACAAGATATCTGCTATGCGACGAGCTGAAAACTGGGAACAACAAATAAAGTGTGGTAGGGAGCCTTGATGGATTTCCAAGGCTCCAGCCTAAACAAAAGGTAAGAGGGCTGTGAAGCAGGAGGCTGTGAGACTTGGCGCATATAATACCCGTACAAATCCGCGTTATGGACATAGGTACAAACGCAATTTATTTTGACCTATCAACATTCACCCTGCTGCGTCAGCGTCAGCATCGCCGTCTTCCCCTCATTATCTAAAACAACACCTATCTTCTCCATTCCTTTCCTATCTAAACTCGAACTACTTGCATTAAACCTGACAATCTTCCGCAATCTTGTGCTCTTGTATCCATCTGCCTCAACAATGGGCGTAGGCGGTTTTTCCGCCACCTCACCCTTGACCCGCTGAATTCTCCTCGTGAAAACTCGCTCGTTATCATCCCTCTCTCCAACATATATAACGAGATATTGCGGAGGGGAGCTACCGGCGATAAGAAGGCCCGTGGCGTCCGCAATGAGGCCGCCGCGGGTTACGGCGGTTTGAATGGCGTCGAGGGACAGAGTCTTCGTAGAATCGGGAAAAGCTTCCTTATAGAGCGCTTTCGATGGAAACTTCCAGGGTTGCGATAGAGGCTGTAGTTGGACTTCTGGGACTGGCGGGAAGGGCAATGTTTTCGAGAAATCTGCTGAAGGCAGTTTACGAATGCCGCATTCCTGCCATAGCGCGTGGTCATCGCCTTGCTGCTCGACGGCGATACCGCCTCGCGAAGGATCGGATACAAAATTTGGGGCAACAGGTTTTGATGCAGCGAATAGTGATTGGACATCCATACAAGGTTTCGTCGGATTCTTTGGGCCCAAATCATGATGATTGCCATCTTGCCTATCGTCGCATCGAAACAAAAGATACCTTCTATTACAAGTCCATCTAAGGCCATTAAGATCTTCGAGAATTAAGCCGTCAGTGACCAAATTCTCAACATCTCCTTGTGTGTACCCATATATTGAACCAGCCGTGCTTTTGCGATATTTTGCCTCGACTGGAAAAACCCATGGATCAGATAAAGGCTTTATTTCTGGCGATTGGCTTGCTGAAAAAGGCTCAATGCTACTTTCTGAATTAGAGGCCAAGTCACTGACCTGATCCCCTGAAGTAATGGACACTTCGCCATCCACCCTATCTTCCTCGACTTTTGTTCTCACAGCTTTCTCACCCACTTTCTTTTCAGATGGTCTTGCAGATAGAGCATACTCCAAGCCACAATCGTCACCAACTCCAGCAGCTACCGGCCCAAGATCAAGCGCCGTCAACCCACCACACCCTCTCACCTCATCAATACCCTCAAATCCAATCTTCACTTCGTCGTCAAACCCACTTCCCCCATATATCTCGCCACACACAATTTTTGGATCAATAACAGGACTATCTCTCGCCCTCTTCACATACCCACCATCATGACATGAGTACACCATCTACAACGCAGTCAAGAATATATACCAGCAAGTAAGCTTTCTCGAAAATTGGGCAAGAAAAATAAAGAAAAAGCGTGATTTTGAGTTCCAGGATTATTCTTTGGGAAAATTGCTTTTCTAGTGCGCGTTGTGTGACTTTTTGTGTGAGGTCACGCGCGGGTGGGGAACGTGATATGACGATGAGGAGTGATGGTAGTGATTGAATAGACGGAGGTGGAATTTTAGAGGTATGGGGAGTAATGGAACGGGGGAGATGGTCACGGTTGGGGCATTGCAGTTTAAGACACAGAATTTTTATATGTGTATATTCATGTTCTATGTGCTAAGTGACAGCAATTCGCCAGGTATACCAGTTCCTACTCGAAATGACCATGATGAGGTTAACAACTGTGCGTGGGCATCGTACTGACTGAAACCCACAATTCATGATGAGTTTGGAATTACTCTTCGTCTTCGGATTATCTTGTTGGAGGCGGGCCTTGGTAGGTCCATACTTCTTTTTTCTCATCACTGACCCAGCCCTCCGCCTTGATTAGGTAATAGTATGGCCCAACAGATTCGCGCCGGGGTCCGATCAGTGGATCACGGATGATTACTTGGGCGCCGATTTCCCACGAAGTTTCAAATGACTTGTTCCATATGAAAAGAACGAGGTCACGGTGTCGCTGATTAGCTTGTTTCAAACAATGGTCTAGGGCCCAGCTCGAAAACGGGTGGAATTCGGGAGAAAGCACGAATTGAAAAGTAAGGGCCTTCAGATTTTTGTGCTCCTCCAGAGCTTTGATTACGGTGTAAAAATGTTTAGGGCAAGGTGAAGTACCTTGGTATGTGAAAGAAGTCAACATATCATTCCGATGGTAGCTGAGATCTTGGACTATTGAGCTAACCAAACTAGGGGCATTTCGGTGGAGGTCATATTCATTGTCATATTGCGAGATTGACATGCCTTCATTGTATCTGAAATGGAACCATGGTCTTCGCCGAATGAGAGCATCCTCGTTTTGGTCCTTGGTATCTTTGAGAAGACCCGAGCCGGGCACTGACTGCAATAGCTCGATGCAATGTCTATCAGAGCCTAGCGGCCAATAAAAGTTCATGTGTGTTTGTTTTGCTAGCAATGCGGCTAGAACATCAGGTGGGGCGACAATAACTACTCGTGGAGGCTCAAGCAAGCTCAGGATTCGCTCCCATATTTCATTGACCTGATGGTTTATTTGCCGGTCCAACTTTTGAATTGCAGGGCGGTTGTTTCCCAGGTACAATTTCCGGTCTGCATGCCAATCTGTTTGTACTGCGATGCTCTTAACCTTTTCTCCGCGGTTACGCAGCTTAATGAAGTGGCTGAGCTGTTTGAAAGAATCTGGAAGCTGTGGAAGCCGAACCGTGAAATCCAGGAGTTCCGGAAATACGTCGCATTCCGATATACGGCGAAGCATAGAGCAGGCACCAGCGGAGTTGTTTTGGGCGCGTTTGTATTCTTCACACAATCCTTCATAGACCCTTAATTCATGGCCACTCAGTGTCCTTGCAAATTCGAGTTCTCGCATATCGTCTAGAGCGTCCATATCAAGTTGTATCCAAACAGAATAATCGAGTGTAATGCGAACATACTGGAAGAGGAGATCGATAACGACCCAACGCCAGGCCCAAGACACGCAGGACAGAGACTTGAGTGGCGCATCACAAGTAAGAAAGTCTTCCGATATCTCGTGATCAATTTTTTTGATTGAAGCTGGCCCAGAGTCGAGGTATGAGGCAATTTGGAAGCGCAGTTCGTTGGGAAGTAAATTCATGATCGATCTTGGTTGAGATCGCTGTCAGGAGTGGCAGGTGAGGTTGAAGTCGAAGAGTCGTGTTGATGAATACATATATCTACAAACAGTAAAAGAGAGCAGTAGCAAGTTCTCATGCTGTTGACTCAAGCAGTGTTTTAGTCACTCAAGCAGAGCTTTAGTCACATATTATTTTTGCTCACTTGAAGGTTTTCATTGTGAGTGCTTTCACTCATTCGTTACGAGCTCCTTCGGCGAGAGCAACGTCAAAGGGAAATTGGAGCATCAATGGGACCTCTGTTATTGGTGAATTATTGTTATATATCCTGATTATCTAGGTATTTTGAGTTCCTTCGTGGAATCTTGCCCGTATACAATGCAGGACCAGTGAATATTCGAGATGACTAGGAAGCGGCCAGAGAATTCATGAACAGTCATAGACTGACTTACATCCAATCACCACCATCCGTCATCTTCATGCGCAAACATTTCCCTCAACTTCTTCACCTCATCATGTTCAGTAACAAATAGCTTTCTGTTCAAGATCCACACTTCTTCTTTTCCATCACTCCGCCATCCTTCCGACTCGAGCATATCGAAGGTCTCTTTAGGGTCTCTATCTGCGGTAACAGTCTTTGAGTCGTGAATAGTGAATTTAGAGCCGTCGTCCCAGGTATAAAGCAACACAAAATCAGTAATGTGTTTGAAAGCTGCGTTGATATCCCAAAAAGATGCGAATGCATGTTCACGCGCCCCACGATAGATATCTGCGAATCGATGGTCATCTGGAAGAGGCGTAAGCTGGAAGCTTATGTTGTTCAGATGTGGAACCCTCCTCAACATTTCGGTCGCATACAAAATCTGCTCAGCGATGGGGAAGACGCCTCTGAATGCGAAGGAAGTCAAGTATCCGCTTCGGAGGATGCTAAGGTCGACTAAGAGTGAGTGGACCAAGCTACAAGCACGGTATCTCATGGGCTCGGTGATGCTGATGCTGTATCCTGGAGTTGATGAGCCTTCGTTGTAACCGAAATGGTACCATGGCCTTCGATGAATGAGAGAACGGAAGAGTTTGAAAACTCCATTTTCATGACTGCGATGAGACTTGAACTGCAGTAGTTCAATGCGGTGCCTATCTCCGTTCGATCCCCAAAGTTCCTTAGGCGGCGCTTGTTTCTTGAGGAACCCGGCTAGAACAGCAGGCGAAGCGGAGACAACCACTCGCAAAGGCTCAACTAGACCGTAAATTTGATCCCATATCTTCTCAGCTGCACGAGCAATGTGCATGCCAGCTGTTTGAGGTTGAAGACTAGCTGATATTGAGTCCATCTCCCTGTCTGTTTGCACTACAATGCTCTTGACCTTGTCACTCAAAGTTTCCCGTTCGATGAGCTGGCTGAAATCTGCAAAGGATGCTCGAAACTCTGGGAGCCACACGGTAGGGGTCAAAGTTTCCAGAAATGTGTCGCCGTTTTGAGCACGACAAAGTACATAGCAATCTTGAATTTCATTGCGTTGTAGGCGCCCAAGTTCTTCGATCATCTCTTCTTTGATGGATAGTTCATGGCTACTCAACTGTGCTTCGTTTTCCTTCATTCTAGAGTAATTGTCGCGATCGAGTTGTATCCATTGAGACCCATCGATAATCACGCGAACGTATTTGAACAGAAATTCGGCCGAGAGCTTGCGCCAGCGCCTTGATACGCAAGATAGAGACTTGAGTGACGTATCAGAAGACTTGGTTAATTCCACTGAAGTGTCGCGATCAAATCGTTTGATCGAAGGCGGCTCCGAGTCGAGGCAGGAGGCAATCTGAACGCATAGCTCGTCTGGGAGCGAGTCTAGAGTTAGTGGCCTAGCCATGCTGCTATCCACAACTGGTAAGAGATGACGAGACTGAGGTGTTGAAAAGAAGAGCCAATCCCTCTGCGCGTAGTAAGTGAGTGTAAGGCAGCAATAAACGCGTACGTGATTTAAACTGCGTCCGGGGCACGTGCACGTGACCTCTACCCAGTTTCACTGCCACAACAAACAACAATTTGAACTCAATATTACCCATAACAACTTCACATGAAATTACCTTTACATGCCTCGACTTAGCGGCGCCCTCAAGGCACGCGACCGCCGCCACAATCCCATTTACAACCCGTACGTGCCCTAGACACGATTTCACTACCATGACAAAAGACATACCAAGACTCAATATTACTCACATCAACTTCACATAAAATCACCTCTCAATACCTCGCCCTAACCGCACCCTCCAGCCACGCCACCCCCGCAACAACCCCATCCACAACCCTCACCCTCCCCCCCTCCACCTCGCCCAACTCCTCCGCACACGCCTCCCTCCCCCAACCCTCCATCCCCGCCATCCCCGCACACCCCAAACAAACCGCTCCAACCCTCCCCTTCCTAAGCAACCTCTTAACCGCCTCCTTCAACCTCCTCTCCACCTCCTCCTTGGGGGCATCATGCAACTCCACCGCCGTCAACCCCGTCGTCTCGACCCCGGCAAACCTCTGACTCGCCTGCTCCCCGCCCGACCCCAAAAACGCAGTCGTAGCCTCACTCAGAATACCCTCCCACACCTTTCCAGTACTCACGATACCGAACCGCTCGTCCGGGTGTATGACTTGCAAACACGCACTTACGCTCGCTTCGAAGATGCCCGTGACGGGTTTCCCGGAAGCGCGGATGGCAGGCTCGTTTTTGAGCAAAGGGACGAGCGGGTGGGCGGAGTAGCATGCGACCAGGAAGGCGGAGTGCTGGGCGAGTAGGGGGCGGAGATGGGGGAGGCAGTGGGTTGCGGAGAGGGCGGCGTCGTCTTCGTTGTTGATGGATTTGGGGCCCGAGGGGGCGGTGAAGTAGGTGTGTTGGGTCTGTGGGTGGGTTAGGGGTTTGTAGGAGGAGAAAGGGGGAGGGGAAGGGGAGGGTAGAAGTACGTCTGTGAAACCCAGGGCGTCGACGAGGGGTTTGAGAGCGGTGGTCATTTGCTCTGTGGAGTTGGGGTTGATGATTAGTATCGAACGCATTTTTTCTTTCTTGCTATTATTCTGGAAAATGAGGGTGTTTGTTTGTTTGTCCTATGGACGATTGAGGAGTTTTGTTGTGGCTGGTTAACTTCATGGTAGGTAGTTGTAGTTGAGTTGTGCCCCGCCAAAGTCCAAGACTACTGTTTTGATAAACTGATAACTATACGTGAAGTGGGGCTGTGGCTTGTGAGGCGTTACGTCATATTTGAAGTCAGAGCCAGAGTTTTGGTAAACATGATGTTAAAATTCAAACATTGAGGGAATTATTACTCGAAATAAAGAATTCATGGTATCTCCATCCAGACTACTAGACTACTCGCTCTCGTCAATGCATCAAGTAGCCCAACCACACCACCCCCCTCCTTATGCCATATGAACCTCGCGCATGAACGCCAACATATACTTCATGGTAAAGTAAACAGGAAATGCTACCCTCACGTTAACCACGCTCCAACCGCAAACAGCACACAAACTCACCAGTCATAACTCATAAAGCTCAGCGGAAGCAGCTAAACCTGCCGCAAGAAATGCGAAAAGGCGCCCTCCTCACACCATGCCTATCAGCAACCACACCACCACCTACAAGCATCCTCGTTAGCAAACACGAATAGATTTACCAACACGGATAACCGGCACTCGCGGGATGCAAGGAACGTACCAGCATGTCGACCACCCCACTGTTTAGTCCAGAAAAGGCCCATTGTAGTTGTGTCTTGGTAACTTGGTACTGGTGTAATTCTCAAAGATTGTATCGGTCTTAACGATGTTTTGATTTAGGTAAGAGCTTATTTGTTTGCAGAGGAGATGCAAAGGATTCGCAGGCGGTGATGTTTTTTGTTATATAGGAGAAGTGGTTGAGAAGAGGGAAATCAGGGACGGTGTGTAAACAAGACTGTGCAGGTGCTTGTACCTCTTACGTAGGCCAAGGTGGGTGCAGGGATGAGTATTGTGGCGCAGGGGGGGGACACTAGCCACAGGGTGCAAGTGCGACTACAGAGGATATGGACTGGGTGTGGGATTGCGCGTTGGTTGACGCGTATGGTGGCGATTCGGGGCGATGACTAGGGTACGGTAGATTGTGTGGTTTGTTGGTATTGTTGAATTTGTGTGGATTGAATGCGTAGAGAAGGATGTGAATGTGGTACGCCACGGGTTGTTGGTACGAGTAGGGCCGCGGAGGTAATACATCGAGCGAAATTACCATGCTTGTGCCATCGGTTCGCCATGACGTAGAAGATGGCATTTAAATTTGCGGCTAGTGTACTGCCATTGTGGCTTCATTTGACGACAAAATCTGATCAAGTGTATGTAGATCCAATATTAACGTCAAGGCATGCATTGCAGACCTTGTTCAATGCAGATTATTGCGACCATCGATTTGACGTTACGCTGTAAGCACTCAAAAACACAAGTCTGTAAACAATTACAAACGTTGTATCTTGTGTTCTTGATGCATCGTCTGTACCACGACCTTGCATCCGCATATATTTGTAGCACACATCACATGTATTCGATTCGGAGCCAAAGGATAACCAACACGGGTCGAACATCATGCCATGCAATTCGTGAACCAGTAGAAAGGAGATTACTGTGCGCCCCAAACCCTAGGTGTCATCCCAATATTGTACACATTTTGACATGTCGTAAATCAAACTTTCTTTACCTGCCTGGCAGACCACCCTGTGCCATGGCAGCATTTTGCTCTTGGAACCTGTCGCCCAGACGCTGGGAACCCTTCATGTGCTTGTCTACGCATTTCATCACACAGCTCTCCTCGCGCGAGGTAAGGGACTTGCTCTCGAAGCCGTTGACGCAGTGATCGAAGCAGGACTGGACGAGGTTGGAATACATCTGGAGGTAATGGTGAGCATGGCGCAAGATGGAAGGGGCTTGGCATTGAGAAATGAGCAATGCCTGGGGAAGCATACGTTCATAAACTCCTTCATTTGCTTCTTCTCCATGCGAGTCTGGAGTTCGCGCTGTTCGGCTGCTGTGAGACTAGCCATGGAATTAGTATGGAAACCTAAGTATTGACGATGGGCGAGGTACATACGAGTCCATGTTGATGAAGGTACAATTACTTGGAAGAGGAGGGTATAGGAGTGATCGGGATGGAAGGTGGATACAAGAGTATGCAGAGTGTGGTCCAAAGAGGTATGGTATTCAAGCTTGGTGACGGCGTTGCAGCGAAAGAGCTTCCCCAGGCGATAATTTTAGGACGGCAAGCTTCGACTGCGCAGAGGCCCGGGCGCCGGCCTCACCCACAGTATGATGGAAGCTGCCCTCGACCTTGACCAGCGCTGGGTTTCTTGGTGCCAGTCTTTTGGCCTGCTTCTTCTGCTTTTCGCCATCCTACTTACTTGCTTGCTTGCCTGCTTGCTTATTACTTGCTTTGCGCAATCTCGCCAGCACTCTTGCAAAGCACGTTGCCTAATCCATCTTCCCTCTTGCTGCCAAGGCGCTCTTTATTATTGATCCGTGAACAGCCATATACTACGACAGCCACACCAGAAACCGCACCAACAACCGCCTCGTCTATAACGGCCTGTCTCCCCTCTGCGCTGCTGATCGGCAAAAGCCTCTTCTCTCCCGAGTCACTGCCGGCACCCAACCCAGGCCTTCTGCGCGCTCCTGTGTTTGCATGTCAGGCGACGCTGTGCCGCGAAAGCCAGCAACGCAGCCAGTGGTCAATTGGGCGACAGCCACACAAGACGGCCGCTAGCAGCCAACACCACCAGCTCCCCTAACCGCCGCCGCAGTACCGTCCACGCCAACCCAACGTCCGCGCGCCAGCACCACCTTCACCCTCTCCACCACGACCCGACCTCCCGCGCCGCTGCTGTCGTCGCCGCCGTGAGCGCAGTCTTTCTGGCGACTCCCCGGCGTCCCCAGCGCTGACTTGCTCGCGTTGGCTGCACTGCGACGTCAGTCCCCGTGCTCCTGCCGCTTTAGCTGCCCGCCCACTGGGAAGCCCGCCTGAGCCAGGACATCGCCAACTCGACTCCTCACGCACGCTGCACAAGACTGCCTGGCCTTGCCTTGCCTGCCCCGCCCTCCCCGACGACTGAAGACCTGCAGTGCCTATCAGCCTGCCCGCCGCCCGCCATGCCCAACGGCCAGAACCTCCTGCAGAGCCCGCGCGTGCGCAACGGCGAGCCCCAGCCAGCTCCTGCCCAGTCCTCGGAGCCTGCCTCTGCTAAGCGCGATCTGACTTCGTGGTGGAGGCAGTTCAGCAAGCGTCCTGCAAAGAAGGAAGAAGAAAAAGGTACGACTCTTTCTAGATGGTTGTTGCGACACCGTCTGTACTTGGTTGCGCTGCTCCACATGGTGCATCTCTCACAGACTCGAGGCTGCCTATTATGCGCCTGCAGCCTCCCCTCGCCAACCTTGTCGCATGCATTGTACTGACTTCACATGTTCCTTCTAGAACCTATTGTTCAAGGCATATTCGGCGTACCCCTCATCACTAGCATTCCTTACGCAAATGTCGCCATCTCTCTATTCAACGAGCACGGCGAGAGCTACATCTATGGTTATGTCCCCATCGTAGTCGCAAAGTGCGGCGTCTACCTCAAAGAAAAGGGTCAGTCACTTTGACATCCACCTCCAACCCCATACTGACACTGCAAAGCAACCGATGTCGAGGGCATCTTTCGGTTGGCCGGCTCAGAAAAGCGGATCAAGGAGTTGAAGACTGCGTTTGATACCCCGCCACGATATGGCAAGGGTCTTGACTGGACAGGCTACACAGTTCACGACGCCGCCAACATCCTCAGAAGATACTTCAACAATCTACCCGAACCCATCATCCCTCTACAGCACTATGATCCCTTTCGCGAACCTCTGCGTGGCCACCAAGCCGAAGCTGTCGGGCAAATTGAAGGTCAGCAACCCTCAATCGGAGGATTTGACCCAAATGCAGTCGTGCGCATATATCAGCACTTGATCAAGGGCCTGCCATCACTTAACCGTCAGCTGCTTTTGTACATTCTGGACCTCCTCGCCGTTTTTGCTGCCAAGTCCGATATTAACAAGATGACCACCCACAATCTAGCTGCCATTTTTCAACCTGGTATTCTGTCACATCCTCAACACGACATGTCTCCACAGGACTACCGACTCAGCCAAGACGTTCTCATCTTCCTCATTGATAACCAAGACCATTTCTTGATCGGCATGGAAGGTACAGCTGTCGACGAAAGGACTGTTAAGCATATTGAAAGTGGTCCTCCCACACCACAAGCAAAGACCCCAACTACGCCAGGCCGCAACAACTCAGGCATCGGCCGATCAGCCTCGACATCGTCTAGTGCGGGAGCAGAGAGTCTACGAAAAATGGGTGGCGTACGAAGAAATGTCTCGGCCTCTTCCAAGCGTTCTCGACATTCGGGCGCAGTCCCCAGTCCAGTCACACCTGCTTTTGCAACCCCTACTTCATCCGGCGTGCATCGTAGTAACACCTTACCTTCAAAGCGATCTCCTGCATTGGGAGCTTTGGGTAGTCCACGCTTTCCTCGAGAAAAGTCAGGCCCTACTACTCCCGTTCTTGAAGAGTCCAAGAACCCTTTGGCTGAAGAAGCCGCTGCTATAGTTGCTAATCTCGGGCCTACATCGAAGCAACCTACTGCCTCCTCAGAAGCTGTGGCATCTGAGACTCAGATGACAAAGGCGCCGGAGCAAGTCCCGGAACAATCATCTCCAATACGAGCGCAGACTCTGCCACCACAGAGGATTGATCTTCCGCAAGCAGCACCACTAGTACCTATATTTCAAAACAAGGTAGCAGCAACCACTCCTGCCGGCGACCAGATACCAGGAGGTTTCCCACTCCCGTCACCTGGCGTCATTCCACCAAGCGAAAATGTCACACCAAGTGCCACTGCACAAGCTGCCTCGGACTTATTGCCTCCACCAGCACCGGTCACAAACACACGTGGTGCCGCTTCCACACCAACAAAGGAAAGGGCCGAGTTCCTTGAGGGGCCTGTCGACTCTGGCCAGACTGTTGAGCCCAGCCCAGCTACTCGCACGTTTACTCAGATCTTGTCAAAAGTCACTGCCTCTCCTTCAAGTGATGGCAAAGAAGGGCGCAAGCCTAACAAGCTTCAGAAGAAGCGCATGCCTAGCACCAACCCCAGTGCGCAGAGCTCGACACATTCGTTGACTGGTGGTGATGTTGGTATGATGGGTATGGTTCCGCAGTTAGCTCCTGGACAGCAGTCGCCATTGCATCCTCCTCATCCTCCATTCGCACATGGCAGTGCTTATGGAAATACCTCCAAAGATGCGCTGCCATCCTACAATGACTCCAGTTCTTCTCGAAACTCTGGCACAACGCTCAAACCCAGCATGTCTCCTTCAGCTTCGTTCCGGTCGCACTCAACTGCTACCGAGTACTCCGAAGCTGAGCCCACTGAAGAGCCCAAGGAGGAAAAGCGAAGTTTCTGGAAAGGCCACAAACGTGGTGAAAGCCGGGCAACGCCGACTGCAAGCCAGACAGATCTCCATGGCTCTGTTCCTGGTGCTGATAAGAGTATGAGCTCGTTTGGTAGTGGGTCTGGAAGAGGAGCTGGGGCTGGCTCACGACGCAGTCTTCAGTTTGACTCACATCAAAATCCGGATTTGTCGACGGCGTATGGAAGTCCTCCAGACAACGACAGGTCAGAGAAGAAGGGGGCCTTTGACTGGTTTCACAAGAGGAGGCAAGAGCACAAAGAGCGTGCAGACAAGAAGGAACGAGCTAAGAGCCCACCGGGCAGCTCGAGCCAGATGACGAATCCTCAGAATCTTGTGAGGCCCCAGGATAATTCCGCAGAAAGAGGACGGTCAATGGATCTCCCCCGACCAGCACCTGGCGCGCCCAATAGTACTACTCCCGCAGCACCCGTAGGACCAAGTTCGCACCCCGCGAACGCACCGCAAGTATTGAATCCGACGCCATTGGTGAACCAGGTCGTAGCACCAAAAGAGGAGTCGATGATGACTACTGAGGCGCACGGTACTGTACCTGCTGCCAACTTAGTCACTCCACCAAATCAGCCAACTCTCACTCAGCCTGGAGCCAGCGACTCTATTGCCCAGCCTGCCACCCACGCAGTCGAAAGCGAGCATGTGCCTGTATCAGCTACAGGCGATTCTGATCCATCTGCTTCACAACCGACTACGTCTGAGCCTGTGTCATCAACCGGTGTTGCTCCCAATGTCGATACTCAAGTGCCCGCCCCAGCAGTGGAAGAACCCCCCAAGGCTACGTAGTGGACAGCACAAAGTATGCTGATATGATGTATTGTATTGGATTCTGGGTCAGAAGGGTGGGCTTAGGCATTGTGGCGTTTGGGTTTCTTTTCTGACAACAACGGACATGTGTATGATCGCTTCACACCACGACGTCTGTAACAGGGAAGTACGAAATGAGATGGAAAGGAAGGGGACCGATGGCTCCCATAAACGTGTATTTGTTGGAGGAAAAGCGCCCTGTTTGCATATAGCGACGAGCAAGCGTGACCCGCAGAAAAGCTCTTCTTTGAAAAAGGGGTCAAATGTGATTTGTAAAGGACCGCCATGTATGGAACGAAACGGAAGGAAAGGGGGTAGTAATACTAATACTTTTTTTTTGAACCTCCTTTCACGAATACCTTTTTTCTCGTTCTGTTCTTTTGTACGAAGTCCTATAAATTCCCAACCTGTCATCCGCTCCTCAACAAACATCCCCCATGACGCAACATCATACGAGCAGCCCCATCCTCCACCTCTACCTCTAGCTATGGCTCTACCCAAAGATAAAATTCGGAATCTAACAGGATGTCTGAACTTCCATCGCGCTGGTTCTCCAATATCCCAACGTTCCTGCTACCCTACATACTTCGTACAGCACTCTCATCTGCACGTGTGTGTATGGTGAAGCTGAAACCGCGTCACTTCATAGATGCAATGTCAGCGTCAGCTAGCTACATTACTCCGTATGGTGTTGGAGGGAATTGACCAATGAAAAGCTAAGAAGGGGGTTGACGGGGTGGGAGACGCGTGGGTTAGTGGCGGAGCGAGATGGATGGAGGATGAAGGATGGAGTATGCAGCTCGAAGCTTGAAGTAGGAAGTAGGAACGAGAGGGTTGGGGAGGTGTTGGGTTGGGTTAGGTTGGGTTGGGTTGTGTTGGGATAGAGTAGAGTAGTGAAGACAAACTAGACAAGCACAAAGTATGAACGTGTTTGTTCATACTACGGAAACATAGAGTCGGAAATAGATATACGCAAGTTCGTAACAAGTGACCGGCCCAATTCGATACGTATCCACGACTCAACCTCGCGATGTTTACGCGATGCACCAGCACCACACACCAAAAAAAGTCCGATACACTACGATACGAAGCACACTAACATCCCTAAACTCGGCACAACGGCTTTGACCATCGCATCGTCGTGTCGTCGTCGTGAGTGGAGTGGCGAATCCTCTGCTAATTATGGTGTGTGGTTGGGTGTGGTGAGGTGCAAGTGTGGTCTGGTCTAGGCTTGCTAGACTGTGGCTGGCTAGGCTGTGTTTGGGGGGTTGCTATTTTTGGCGGGGGGTGGGGGATCGCGGATTGGATGGATTGGATTGGATGGTCGAACGATGCGGTGTTTTTTTGTGCTGATACGGGGGATGGAGGATGGATTGTGCTGTGGATTATGATGGTTAGGAAGATGAGGAGGGGAGATGGGGTGAGGTAGATGGATGGGTGGGAGAAGGGAGATGGGATGAGAGAAGGGGGAGAAGATGAAGATTAACAATATTCATGCACTTTGCATTACCTTCACATGTCACCAGCACACCAGCACACAAGCACTATTCATCCAACCTCCATCGCGTCGCGTCGTGCGTATCCAGCACAGCTTAGGCAGCGCGGGCCAAGTCGCACCCTTTGAACCAGTTCCACACATGACGCAGTGCAACCAGGATGGCACCGGCAAGCGAATGCACGCCATTTTCATAGGCAAAGCCAGAAAAGCAGGGATTCGTCGCCTTTTTGCCATCCGTGCTTTCGATATTGTCTTCTGACAGAAGACTTGTTTTGTCAGGTTTCAAGGTCCCCCTTCAGGCAAATGTGAATCTTGCTACAATCTGGTTTTGCAGGAGGAGGGGGTGAAGCAGCCGGGTGAATGAAGATGCTTGGTAGGCTAGACGGGGTTCACTACATTAGTAGCGAGGGGGAGAAAGGGACGCTACACGATTGATGATTAGTTGGGAAGAGCAATAGCATGAGGTAGTGTGTGGTGTGTGTGGTGTTGCATGGCATGAGCCGACGATGATCGTCAGCGGAGCCAGTCGGCATGTGGACCTATGACCAGTTTTGGCTTGACGTGTTTGAAGCTGGAGGCGAAAAGTGCGGGTCCCAGGCGGTGGTCTGCTCGTGTTCTTTGTCGTTATGGTCGTAGGCTCACTTGTTTAGGCCATGCATAGAGCATAAGCCGCTTGGGATTGGTGTCGGACGGCTTCTGCCTTTAAGGTCTGACATTGCCTCAACGTCTTTTTCTCCGGTCTGCTAAACTCAAGTCTTGTTCTCTTCTCAATCGTTCACGACACTCGCTGTTATTCTTACCTTTTATTATTCTTGTAGCATCTGCTCACTCGCTTTGGACCGACTGAATTTCCAGTTGCAGCCAGCCAGCCCCAGGGATCGCAAAATCGAGTGGCGTTAGGACAAGAGTACCCAGCCACACGGGACGACGAGCCAGACTTGCGTGTAAGCGACCTTTCCGTCCTGAGCTACGCTTTTCTCAACGACGCCCAGCCCAGCCCTGTGTTATAAGGCCCAGCTGCCCGTCTGGGACATATGCCCTTCCCTTGCAGAGTATAGACGTGTGCTCACCGACGACCTTGATTCTTCATCTTGCCCATCATGTGCTAACACGTTCTGACGCAGTTGCTCATTTCCTTTGGCTACGCTTTTGCTACATATCGCCACGGTCGCTTCAGCCAGAAACACAGATTCGCATTTGGAATTAGTCTAGACGATACTTTGACTCTATTCAAGCCACGATGCGTTCCTTCAGCACATTGGCCGTTTTGGCTTTGCCTTTGTTGGGCTCAGTGTTCGCAGCTGAGCCAGCATCTCCCACCAAGGAAATCGATGAACCCAACTCTATCTATTCCAGCGCCCACGAAGCTTTCCAAGACCTGCTGAATGCCCTTCCAGAGGAGTCCCTTCAAGCAGCACTAAGCGGCCTCAAAGGATTCAAAGATGGCGTCTTCGAATCCCATCACCGCGGCGTCGAACACGTGCACGACCAAAACCCAGCCCTCGCAACCAAACTCATAGTCGCCGCCGTCCAAGACCTCAAAAAACGCCAAACCCCCTCCAACAGCACATCAGCCAACCCATCCCCTCTCCCCAGCGACCCCCAAAGCACCCCTCCCCCTCAACAACCACCATCCTCCGCTGCACCCCCACAAAACACCCCCTCCCAAGACCGCCCCGTAATCATCCCCATCCCCCAAACCACCACCAACGCCCAAGGCCAAACCATCATCCAAACCTCCTCCATCCTCTCCCAAGTCACCGCCTCCGTCCCCGTAACCTACACCTCCACCAACGCCCAAGGCCGCCCCATCACCGCAACCGAAACCCGCCCCGCCGTCATCCGCACCACGACAGATGCCCAAGGCCGCACCACCGCCATCACCTCCGCCGCCAACTTCGCACCCACCCCGGGGGAAGTCCGCACCGAGACCGACGCCCGGGGTTCGACTTTCGTGACTACGTACACGCCTGGTGGCGGCAAGATTTCGAGTGTGAAATTGTTGACGACGACGGATGCGAATGGCAAGCCGACGACCATTACGTCGTATACGTTTGTGGATCCGCAGGGTAAGCCGACGGATGGGAATGGGAATGGTGGGGGCGCGGGGGGTGCGAGTCAGACTGGGAAGCCGGGGTTGCAGACGAATGCTGCTGTTGCTGGGGGTGGGAAGGGGGTTGCGGGGTGGGTTGTTGTGGGTGGGGTGGTGGGTTGGTTGCTTTAAGTGGCATCCTATCGTCAATGCCATGGTCAGTGAAGGGGGTGAGAGAAAGAGACGAGGATGCTGATGGCAGGGCAGAGATGAGAAGAGGAGGAAGAATGATCCCAACGAATTCCCTTTTTCGCTCTGTTTATTCTTGCAGAGTTTACATTTCCACGGCACACGCTCCTTTGATACCCACCTTTCCACACTCCTTATGATAGACACGCCTCGCCTTGTACCTGCTATTGTTTTTGCGTTTCCGCGTTGTTTCGAGTACTTTGTACAGATCATCATCAGCAGCACTGCGATCACTACTGGACTATCTACCAAGAAAGGTAGTACAAGAGGAGGATGAAGAGAGGGATATTGCTATTGCATATATGGGAGAAAATATTGTTTGGGATGTAATCATTTTGCTTTTTGTTTTTGTTTTTGCTATTGCAAGTTAGCGTACATGGAGCGTTTAAGTGCTCGTATCTGTCATTTTAGCGTTGTGCATTTAGGGGGCGAGAGAACGAGGAGAGTGAATGAGTCGAGAGGGTTAGTGAGTGGGTGGGTGAGGAGAGTAGATACATGGAGATGGAAGTAAGGAGAGGGAGGAGTGGGGGAAGGGAAGGGAAAATGAATAAGCATAGGATAGGGATAGGCATAAGTTGTAGGGATAGGGATAGGGATAGAAAGGGAACATAGTATCAGATCTGATCAGATCGGATTAGGGAAGAATATGAATATTGGTATCTTTACATGATGAGTTTATTATAAATACGTGTTTGTTTTGACACATCAGTGAAGTATTACACCAACATGGAGGTATCGTTCATGTCCATTTTGAGTTTGAACTGTTTATTTTTATTCATTTCCATGGATCATGGAACGAGTATTCCTTACCTACGAGGAATACACGTTCAAATCTCTAACACCAAATATGGGGTATACACAATTACATCACACCGCCCCGATAATACTACTAATACAATCCACGCACTTTCCATCTCACTTGCTTTGCCAATCTGATCCTATCGTCCCTCAAAAGGTCTAGCAACAATACCTCCCAAAAGCAAAGAATGCCATGTTGTATGGATATCAAGATCTCTGAACCAGGTTGAATACTCCTCCAATGCAATGACCCAGTAAAGACAGGTAGACGCCCAAATCCAGACTTCAAGAAATAAGCCCTCAAAGACTCCATCGAACACGCCGCCTCTTTGGCTCTCGCCGTCCGAGCTCCCAAATTTTGATCGGAGCGCGGATATCCATCTTTATGAACCGGTAAGTAATATACTCCAGTCTTACAAGAAGCAAATAATTGTATGTGTATGAATGTGGGAGGGATGATGGCTCATCTTGCTTTTGTCGCAATAAAGTATTCGACACTCTCCCCTGCCCAACTGACACTGAATGTCCCACTCTCAAATCTCTCTTCGTCGAAAAGTCCGGCAATAGCTTGCTCATGGCGAACACCTTGTTTTGCACCACCACCAAAGCTCTCCAAGCTAACAACCTTGCATCCATCTTTCAGGTCAAGGAATTTCTGTAGCAGTGCATTGTTGAGTTGCTCCCCAAAGACTTTGTTGTTGACAAGAACCACGTCTGCGCGCCGTAAGACTTCATCAATCTCCGGGGTCTCCAGAAAGTCGCCATGAAGCAAGTGTATTTCGCCGAGATGGATGTTCCATAGACGTGCTCGTGCAGTAAGTTCGGCAGATTGCTGTGAGCCTAGCTTGGCAGCAAGATCCATCTTCTCAATGCCCCAAGACTCAGCTCCAGTTTGGAGTGCAGCCTGCAACACAACGTTGCCCACGCCAGAGCCAAGATCAACAAAAACATGAGACGATTTGAGACCCGTTTGTGCAAAGAACTTGTGGACGAACGGTGTAAGAAGTTCGCCGTATGTAGTTTCCTTGCCTTTGACCTTGCGCAAGCGGTGGGCATGTGGCGATACGATGCGGTTGTATGATTGTGCCGTGATGCGCTTGACAAGGCTGAGAGGGATTGCGTGCATTTCGTCTATGATGCGGGGTATAGTTCCATCGCGGAGTTTGTCTTTGATGATGGTGTTGAATTTGGTGAGTTCGTTCTGGAAATCTTCGGGCGAATTCTTCGATACGGCACGCTTGAGAAGGCGTACTGTGCCTTCAGCGTCGTTGGAGAGTTCGGTGGCGAGTTCGGGTGGCAGATAGTGTTGTATTATCTCCTCGATTGAAAAGTAGATATCCTCCAGGGGACTGTAGCCTTCTTGTGCATCGAGTGGGTGGACAGCTTCAAACGATTCCGGTGGGCATGGACTTGGGTATTTGAGCTGGAGGATTGGGTTCTTCTTGCAGCCTGGGAACGCAGCCTTGTAGTTCTTGGCCTCGTCGCCTTTTGACATTTGTAAGCCTGGCAGCAGCTTGCCCTTGGAAACTGTGACCTGCTCTTTAGCTGATGTATCCGCCTCCTTTGCGTCTGGTGCTTTTTCTGTGGCGGCCTTTTCACTTTCCTCCAGCAACCGTATACGAATGCGCCTGCTCAGGTCCGGCTCGAGGGTTCGATTCAAGCTCATGGGTTCAGTACTACTGCTCGCCGGCCTCGTTCTCCTCCTCTTCCCAGATGAGTCATGTTCCTCTTCGCTCTCGTCATCGCTGCTTGCCCACTGAGGGGTAGCTGGAGAGACCTTGCGCTTTTGCACACGCGACACAGTCAGCGACTGGCGGGCAGGTTCGCGCGGCTTGCTATGGCCGCTTGCTGTTACTTGATAGCGATTCTGAGGCGGCGCCGAGTAACTTGAGCTCTTGGTACCGTTGGTTGGGCGAGTGTGTGAGGCGGCGGGGGTCTGCGGCGACGAGGAGGACGAGGTAGTGGCGGGCGCCTTCTTAACGACGACGGTTTTGGTACGTATCTTGGGCTTGTTGAGAAACATGGCGGGTGGCGGGCGACGAGGTGGAGATGCAGCAGTAGAAGAGAAGCGAATATGCAGGGACGCGGGAGAGTGCAGCGGGAGGGTGACAGGCGTCAAAGAGAGTATAAGTGAGGGCAGCCGGTGGAGGAGGAAAGAGGAAAGAATAAGACCAGGCAGCTCGAGCCGTCCAGCCAATACGAGGGCAGTCGCGCGCGCAGTCGTGGGAAGTCGTGACTGCGCAATCCCGACTGCCTGCAGCCAATTCGCCGCCACGCACGTCGCGGCAGGGATTGCTCGCGTGAGATCGCTTGGCACTGGGCCCTGCTTTTGGCCCTTCTATCTGCCGACACTTGTCCGCGTATGACTTGACTTGGCTTGGAGCAGAAACACATGCATTCGTCATGAACACACACTTTTGTATTTCTCTGTACATGCAATCGTCAAATGTTACTATCGTCCTCCTCTTCCCTCCCAGGGTATATAGCACCAAAATGCACCAGATCCCCCTCCTACCACCCACCACCATATAATATACATGACCTCATTAGAACATTACCCATATATAACCATTTCCCATGATCCAATCCTTATATCCAGTCCCATGATCCACTCCTTATATCCAGTCCCATGATCCACTCCTTATATCCAATCCCATTACCCAGCCCATTCCTACTCTTCAAATCGTACAGATAATCGCACTCCACCCAACCGACCACCTCACACTGCCCATGATGATCACACTCAGCCCTAAGCCCACCACTACACTCACTCCACCATAGATATACGCATGCCTCCTCTTCAACGCATCCAGTTCCATCATCCAGGTGCTCACAGTCGTCAAACATCCACAAAATCCATCCATAATACCCTGAAGCACCTGACATCCAACTATGCTCCCTCCCATAAGCCCAGAAGGTTGTAATGGAACATGTTGGAGATCAAACGCCATGCCCAAAACCGCAGTACCAAACATGTTGACTGTAAACGTGCCGAGCGGAAACGACGTCATGATAGGGTTGAGGTAGATGGAAAGGTAATATCGCAGGATACACCCCAGAGGAGCGAAAATGCACGCAAACAATGCCTGACCGCGCCATGCATCGTGAACTGGAAAAATAGTCATAAGAACAGCGCCCAGCCATGAGCCCCATGCTAGAAATACAAAAATCGGATCGATGATTCGCCGCGTGATTCGAAAGGGAAATGTTGGTGTGATAGGATCGACCAGGACTGCGAAATGAGCGCCTACTTTGAGCGCAGCATAACAAGTCGATATGGTGACAATTACAACTGCGAGAATGGCTAATATCGAGTATCCTCCATTTCTTGGATTCGTGGTCGAGGGCGATGGAATTGGCACATTCGCCGGGTATGGATGATTAATAGGCGTCCTCAAATCATTCGACAATGACAAGAAAACATCGCGTATGAAACTGGAGAAACTCGTAAAACTCCCGCAGAACCCCGTTGCCAGTCCAATATACATGGGAATCGTTTTCTTCACCTTGCCGTGTCGTGCCTTCTCATTCTGACGCTCAGCTTCCGATTCGGCTGGTCGGTCCACAGGTTCAGGTATTCGTTCTCCCATGCTGCCCCATTCAGATCGGAACAAGCGTCGGTCTTCAGCCAGGAAGCCCATGATGAATGTGCCTGTAACGTTGGCCCAGAGGACAGAGAATCCGACCGGCGCACCATGGTAGAAATTGAGAGCTTGCAAGCCCACTCGTGCGAGGGTACCCCATATAGCGAAGAAGATCAGATACGAGACAGTATAGAGCTCGGTAGCCCAACGGGATGTACGCCTTGCCTGAGGCGTGGGCTTGGATTGCACATACAAAGCAGCGACGTCTTCGTGCTTGGCCATGGGGTCAGACAAGACTGGCAGAGCAGTAATGTCCAACTGAGATGCAGATCGCACACGGGGCGCCATGTGACCTGTCGCGTTGGAGGAATGTCGCGAACGTGGAGTACGCGAGTTGTGCGACGGTGGGGTACTGCCATCTTCTCTTCTTCTGCCTTCTCTTAGACTTGGATCTTGTAATGCGTGGAGTGGAATTGGCGGAGCCCCACTGGATCTCAACCAGGAGTCTTGACGCAGTAGCTCATCAAGTCGTTTTGCATCTTCGGTGGTCCCACTGCGACTCGTCCCATGTGAGCTGCGTCCACGACTCGCGCGCTTCTTCCGCTTAGTCCTATCCTCTGGGCGGGTGAATGGGACATTGGGTGCAGGCGAGGCATCAGTGCCTGGAGAAGGCAGTGTTTCGCTATCTGCGCGATCTGCTTGTCCTCTTGGGCCAAGGTCGAGGTCAAAGTCTTCGAAGCGAGGCAAGCTGGAGGTGCGAGACTGTGGAGGGGGATTTGTGGATTTCTCCGATCGCAGTGAAGAGCGGTAGGACGAGCGTTGCTGGTTGAAATGCAGCTCACGTTGGGACAGAGCATCGTCGTCGTTGTCGGCCATGGTACCTAGGTATGCTCCCGTCACGTCTCATGCAAGATCGACGTACAATGACGCGGGTTCCACCAGAGAACCGCAATGCGCCTATCTCAAAACTAGCACCAAACTTGCCCTCGAGTCCCACGGGCGGACGTGCGGCGCGTCTCTTTATAAACCCGAGCCAGCTGCACTGTCTAGGGGAGTGTCTGACACCACCTCTCCGTCCAGCATTGCACGGCCGCGAAAAGAAAAAGTAACGATCAAACTCAATTTCAAAGCCCGGCGATGGGCGCAGGGATGTTTCGTTCTATATTGCCCAGGCGGAGACACCCGCCTATGCCTATGCGCGCGCTCTTATCGCTGGGAGATGCGGGTTAGCTTGCCCGCTAGACCTATCGCCGTCACCTGCCATAGCTTCCTGGGGGAGCTTACTACATACATCCATACGTGAACAACTCACCGTTTACCACAAGCACTCCCTCACTCCAAAACCTCCCCCCTTTCTCCCTCCCAAATCCCTTCTCTCTCTCCCCGACACCAATAGAACACCCGCAACAATGTCATCCCCAAACCTCCCCAAGAACGCCCACGTCTCAAACCACCCATGCCTCCAAGCCAAGCTCTCACAGCTCCGATCCGCACAAACAGGCTCCAAAGAAGTCCAATCTCTCGTCCACGAAATCTCCCTCATGATCGGCTACGAAGCTCTCGGCGCCGGCCTGACCTCGCAGCAAGACGGATCCGTACGAAGCATCCCCTTTCCCCATTCTCGCACAACCATCCCCACACACGCACGCCCCCCCACCCTCCCCAAACCTTCCCACCTGAAACCCCAGCTGCACACCTCCATGCAGCAGCTACCACCAAATTTACACGCCCACATAAGCTAATTATACACACACACACCAGGACAAATCCCCCCTCGGCTACACATACCCCAAATCAACCACCTCCCCACCCCCATCCTCGATATCCATCGTCCCCATCCTCCGCTCAGGCCTCTCCATGGTCTCTGCCATATCCTCGCTTCTCCCCGCTCCCGTACCCATCCACCACCTCGGCCTGTACCGCGAGAAATCCACACTGCAACCTGTAGAATACTACAATAATTTACCCTACCACTCGCCGAATACGCAGGCGCTCAAACCCCTGCCTGAGCTGGCTATTGTGGTGGATCCGGTGATTGCGACGGGTGCGACGGCGTGTGCGGCGATTGATACGTTGAAGGATTGGGGGGTGAAGAGGATTATTGTTGTGGCGGTGTTGGCGACGAAGGAGGGGTTGGCTAAGGCGTGTGAGGAGTGGGAGGAGGGTGTGGAGGTTTGGGTTGGTGGGTGTGATGAGGATGTGGATGAGAAGGGTATGATTAAGCCTGGTCTAGGGGATATTGGAGACCGTTTGTTTTTGACACTGGGGAAATAAAGGACCAAACAAGGTGGTTTGGAGATGAAATGTTGATATGTAGAAAGAATATAATGTCATCTTGATCACCACTGTTTCGCTGGACTTTTCGTGGAGCTACTCTTGTATTGCTTACCCACCATGATACTCCAACCATCATCGCTTGCTCAGAAAATGCTACTATACAAACTTGAGCTTTCAAACATGTAGTGCCCATCATAAACTTATCTGCTTCAATCAAAAGCTTTTGTATTCGGTTTCTCTTCCTGGCATCACAGTAAGATCATCAAGCGAGGAATCGTGTCCTTACCTGCAATCTTACCTTGGGACGCTTGCACTGAAGGTGCTCTACAGCCGGCATACCTACCCCTCAAAATATGCAAAACAAAAAATGAAAGAAAAAGATAGAAAATGTCAATATTAAAACATGGAAATGAAAAGTTCACCTTGTGCCTACCCCGTAATCCTTCGTTTTGTTTCCAGTATTCATCGTGGTAACGCCGGTGCAAAAAAAGAGAACCCCAGAAACCATATGCTGTAAACTGTGTTGAATCTTTGCTCGCCTAGATGAAGTGACAAGACAAAGACTTGGAATGAGTCCTCTTTCGTTTAGATAGAGCGACGACAATAAGTTCTGACCGATTCGTGTGAAAGCTTCCCGCGTATTTTGTGAGTTGCTGTTGCTTACCCTCTCCTCAAGGCAATAAGTCGCGAGATCTGTATGTTGGCGGACGTCAAGCGTCGATCAAAGCTGGTCTTACCCTCATTGACGAGATATGATGAGGCCAAAGAAAGAGAGGTAACCTTTGACAAACCCTTGTCCAAAAACACTCCAGCCAGCTTAAAGGCTCAGTACCTTCTACGCTGCCTAGGATCGTCGTAGTTGTCGCCCTCGTAACCGCGCTTGCGAGAGTCGTCACGGCCACCATACCCGCCATCCCGACCACCACCATCACGGTAGCGGTCCCTACCAAGGGGCTCGTTGTTGGCGCCGCTGGAACCTCGATCGTAGCCACCGCCGCCGCCGCGTCGGTCATCGTATCGACCTCCACCAGATCGCTCGCCTCGATCGCCTCCATAACCACCACCGCCGCCGCCGCCACGTCCACCTCCGTAGCCACCGTCGCGTGGGCCTCGAGGACCGGCAGGGGCACCATCGGGGGGCCCATAGCCGTTGGATTGGTAGCCTATACCTCCTCGGCCGCCACCTCGACCTCCGCCGAAACCTCCGCCACGGCCACCACCAAATCCGCCTCGATCACCGAAACCGCCTCCGCGACCACCTCCACGTCCGCCGAAGCCGCTTCCAAATCCACCACCGCGAGGGAAGCCTGGTGGGCCAGCTGGTGCACCAAAACCACCGCCACCGGCAGGACCGCGAGCCGCAGGGCCCTTGGTGTAGCCTCGTCCGCCGAGACCTCCTCCAAAGCGAGTAGGGCGCCAACCAGCGACAGTGCGACCGCGCTCTACGTCGACAAGAACGCGTCGATCTCTAATCTTGATACCGTCCGTATCTTTGTAGGCTGCCTTCATGTCCTTCTCGCGCTCGTAAACGATGAAGGCATAACCGCGGCATTTCTTTTTGATGGAGGCACTCGGTTCCGCGGTAACGTCTTCGACGATGCGAATGCGCTCGATCGGACCGTAGCGACCGAATTCGCGCTCGAGATCGTCGGAGGTGACTTTGTAGTCGAGGCGTGCTACAAACAAAGTTTTGAAAGCATCGCCGTTTACTTTCGGATCCTCATCTGGCTTATCTGTTTTATTGTTAGTCCAAACCGGAATTGGACGTCAACTGAGCACTTCGTCGATATGCTCCTTGGGAGTCAATGTACATTTGGTGGCTGCTTCTTTGCGCAGCTTGGCTTGCTTCTCCTTTTTCTCTAACTGCTTGCGATCGCGAAGCTGCTGCCAGCTGTCGCTAGGAACGTATCCATCGTTGTCCTTGTATTCTTTCATCGCCTGTAGAAATTGGCCAACACCAGATATCTTGGGCGTGCAGCGCTTCTCTGGCGCATGGTCGGTGGGCTCCATCCATCGCAGCGGAGGCCGCGGGGCGAAGAGGTTAAGCAGCATGGGGGGGAGTTTGTCGGTCATTCTGTGTTAGTCGCTGGAATGCGCTCCAGCTGGCGATGTGGGGTAGTTGGAAGAAGAGAGGTGGAGGGAGTGACGCGATAGAGGGAGTTGGTGATATGAAGATCAATGAGGAAGCTGCGACCTCGCGCTAGTCCACTAGCGCAAGGCTTCACACTCTCACGTGACGCGCAACACCAAACTTCTGAGCAGGGACCTCGCATGGTGGAAGCATCGCCATTTCAAGCCGCCATTGTCAATCAACATGCCTCTGTCAGCTGTCAAGGCTGTCGCTAAGGCGCAGGTATGTACTCAGCATTGGGCACTATTACCTTGCCGCTTCCATTGCATCAGCTCCGTGCTAATATTTCATAGAATGGCGTCGGCGCCTTCATTCTCCCATGCAAATCCCTCACCTTCCACTACTGCAACTGGTGGGGTTCCTCACGCGGCATGAACGCTTTTATCAAATCCTCACTCCCTGCTTTCGCACGCAACAACCCACAAATCGAGTTTTCAGTCTCCCCACGGCCACGGAAGCACCCGGTCATCATCGCAAAATATATGAACGGCGCACAGCGATCAATATGTGTAAAGAATCTACAGAACGAGGGCGTCAGGCAAAAGGCGGAGCTGTTAAGGAATAGCAGTGGCGAGAAGAACAGGAAGATCAGCAAGCCGGTTATTTCGATCAACGAGAGCGTGAGGGGTATCTGGGATCCTTTCCATGGGGCCAAGGTCAAGATATGAAGTGGGAAGATGTCACAGAAATTGAGACGGAATTATCGAGCAGCGGGAAAGGTCAGGGACTGATAGGCAGTGGAAATTACTTGGACGGCCTAAGGGCGCAGTCAGGAACAGTCAGTTTGACTTGTACAAGATATATTTAGCATTGATGGCGCATCTTGGATTAGACATGTACAAAATATGTACAGAATTGCACCGAATACAATATCATCACAATCCATAAGAGAGCTTTCTTGTCATTTCAGATCACTCGGTCGTATCATAAGATCTTATTCAATTTTTGTCTGTCGAAACCCACACTTACAGCCGGCCATGTATTCATGCCTGATTGCTGTTGATGATGTCAACGAACGCGGGCTTCAAGCTAGCACCACCAACGAGGAAACCGTCGATATCAGGCTGCTTAGCCAGATCGCCCGAGTTCTTCTCTGTTACGGAACCGCCGTAAAGGATGCGAGTCTTCTCAGCAGCCTCGCTGGAGACGTCCTTGGCGAGCCACTCGCGAATGGCCTTGTGGACTTCTTGTGCCTGCTCAGTGGTTGCGACCTTGCCAGTACCAATGGCCCTGTTTATAGATTAGCTTATGTATAGTGAATGAATGAATGTATATGAGACGCACCAGATAGGCTCGTAGGCGACGACGATCTTGCTCCAGTCCTTGACCTTGTCTGCGACAGCCTTGAGCTGTGTGGTGACGACCTCGATGGTCTTGCCTGCCTCCCTCTGCTCCAAGCTCTCACCGCAGCACAGAATCACGCCCAGACCGCTGTCGAGAGCTGCCTTGGTCTTGGAGGCAACAAAGTCGTTGTCTTCCTGGAGGATGACACGGCGCTCAGAGTGTCCGAGGATGGTCCAGGTGATACCAATATCCTTGAGTTGGTCGGCGGAGATCTCGCCAGTGAAAGCACCGCTGGGCTTGTCGAAGATGTTCTGTGCGGCGACTTCGAGACCCTTGCGGAGGTGCTCACGAGTGTGGGAGAGGTAGAGAGCGGGAGGGGCGATGACGACCTCTGTAGTGAAGTTAGTGATTTGTTTTGCGGTCGACAAGGTTGGATTTGGAGAAAGATGAAGCTCTGAGAAAGATGGAAGATAGCATACCAGTGTTAGGGTCAAGCTTTGCGTTGTTCAGGTTCTCAACAATATCCTTGATGGACTTGACACTTCCATTCCTGCGAGCTGATTAATCTTTTTCCTTTGGCCCTAGAGTACTCACTGTCGCAAGTGATAACTTACATCTTAAAGTTTCCTCCGACAAAGAATTGGCGACCCATGGTTGCGGTTGTTACTAAAATCTAGTTTGAAAAGTAGGATGCGAAGAGATAAAGGTTTGCAGGCAAAAATCTGGTGTCGTGGTGGTGCAATGCGTTGTTGAGGTGAGCTACAATGTTTATGATCTCGGCGGGGGCGGGGCAATGCGCGGTGACGACTGAAGAGGTTTTCGGCGAGCTTCGGGGCTTGCTTCGTCTCACGGCCGTGGCCATATGGGAAAAGAATGGAGATGCGGATCCCATATGAAGTCATATTTTCAATTGTACCCATAGAAAGCGACAGCAAATGCTGTAGATGCTGATAGTTACCCAATTTGTACATAGACTTTACAAATGAAAGAATAATCCTTCACCAAACACCTAACCTAATTTCATAATTTGAATCCTTCTTGCAAGTTGACTCAATGCCAATGCATCCTTTTAGAAAATAGATTGTTCTTCGGGAGCGTTCCTGGCATAAACAGCGACGATCATCCGAGGTGCGTGAAATGCTACCTAGTTCAGCCCTACTAGCACAACGCCCGAGATACCTCAACCTTCCCGGAATTTCACAAACGGACCCACCTAACACCACAAATGTCCCCCACCACCCCGGAATCTCAAATAGCCTCTCCAGCGGTCTATGGATTGTCTGTGACAAACCTCACTCAATGTTTCCACTGGCACTCTCCTCTCGACATCATCGCCATTAAACATATCTGTTGCAACAAGTTTTATGCATGCATCAGTTGTCATGATGCGTTGGAAACCCACAAGTCTGAGGTATGGCCTCTTAATCAAAGACATGAAAAGGCTGTACTCTGTGGCGCTTGCAAGCACGTTCTGACAGTAGAGGAATACATGCAAAGCGGAAGCAGATGTACAAAATGCCAAGAAGGATTCAATCCAGGCTGTAAGAATCATTGGGAACTGTACTTTGAATTGGAATGAGTGGATATTGCTAGAGCCCACATGGTGTATGACTGAGCTGGCGTACTATTTGCCTTGCGATAGGAGCTTTCGTTACATTGGATCACCATGCTATTCGATGTTATTTCTACACTCGAGTAGAAGTTTAATTCAAATGATGCAAATCATCTTCTTCTACCATGCTTCGCAATCAAACTTCTACTTTCTCCACATAGCCAGATAAGCGGTCCAACCTCTCCATCTTCGAGGCCATGCTCATTGAGTATGGTTTCGATCTGTCGAGCTCTACCACGATTTGCACTCAGTGTAGTGAGTCCTTCAGCCCATCCATACAAAAAGATTGCTTTGTTTAGAGCGCCTAGCTCTTTCGCAATAATACCAGCCACAGCTGGAAGCCTTTTGGTGATATTTTCAGGATCGCTAGATGCGACGCGGATGGGAAGCTGGAAGCCTGGTGGTATGCTGTGGTCAGACATAGATGCCCATTCAGCTACCAAATTTTCCGTGGGCTGTCCCCTGTATTCTCCCTGACCTAGCAAGAGGTCTGCTCTGACTTTCTCGCTATCAGTAGCTAGTGTTTCGACAATCAGAGTCATCTGCTCAGCAGCCTCTTGAGTTGTAACCATAGAATGCGATCCAATTGCAGGGTACAAATGGGTTGGCAGCAGATTCTCTTTGGCTTCTTCTTGAATCTGTGCGCGCACCTCCCCAGGATACCAGTCCAGGATTGGACATTGCCGATGCGAAATATCAGAAATCAGAGCGAGAAGTATCGTGCAATCAATGTTGAGCGTGTCAGACAAGGCGCGAGATCGGTCAACTAGAAGTTTGGGTAGAACTTCTTCTAATGGAGGAGCTGGCAATATGTCGTTGGCACAATCAACACTGGCTCCAGTCGCGCAAACTTTGTCCAGTATGGCATCGATCTCTTTTATCTTGCCGCGAACAATGCGGTTCAACACGAAGCGTATCTTTGGTGGTCTCCCCCGGATCGGATTTGCTTTGGCTGCTCTTGCAAGTTCACGTGCGCTCCTTACAATGCCTACTTGATCTTCATCGTCATCATCGTCGTCTGAGTGTGCATCTGGCATATCTTCGTCGGAATCAGAGTCGTTCATCCAGCCGAGTTTAGCTAAATCGAACAGAAGCCGTTTTTCAGAAAGTGTAGATACTCGTATCCACTCGCCACCCTCATCTGCCACAATGTCGACCAGCGCATTGGTTTTGCTCTTCCCAGTGCCACCTTTCTTTTTCGCAGTTTTCTTAGTGTGTTTGTCCCAGTAAAAGTATTTTCGAAATGCCTGCAGACCAGAGGCGCGTTTTGCGGCATTCCATAAAGCTTCATAGTATAGCAAATTCGACGACACGATAATATGACGGGCCTTCTCCTCATCCATGTTGGAACCACTAATTTTCTTGAGGAATGCAAGTTCGCTTTTGAAGTCATTGCGAAGGGTACGGTACTCCACTGGGCTTTGCACTCGTGTCTGCTTCTGCTTCTCAACCACTGCAGCACCGTACATTTCCACTTCTTCAAACAAAGTGTTGCAACGATCTACGAGGCTTTGTATGGTGACTTGGATATCTTGAGAGTCGGCGTTGGCTGGATCAGAATCGAGGTCCATCTTGCTGAGCGTCGTCGATATTGAGTCCGCCATCTTGACTACGAATTATTGATCTTCAGCAAATACTTTCAATCTGGAGAGTGTACTGGGAGATCTAGAGTATGTCCAAAGGTGCTCAATCCAAGTACTTGAAGCTTCTAAAATTCGCAATCTAACCCAAGAGTCACAACTTGAAGCTGACCTGAGTCAAGCTAATAGAAGAATTCGACAGAGTTCCACTGTGATCTTTAGCCTTACCGCCCGATTGAAAAAGGGCGCCGATGCTCTGATTCGTCCATCGAAGAGCGAAAAGAATAAGATCTATTCAATGACGTCGCGTGAGCAGTGCTCGATGAGGCTCAAATTGTGTAGGTATACGGGCCGATGTTTCCCCGTCGCGCAACCCCGCCAAAACTTGCCCAGTACATTCACCCCACAGTTCACGCAACAGCTATTCAAGTTACAATGCCATTTCTCAACACAAGTAGCGATTGGTACGAGCAGTCTTCGTTACTGCTGAAAGCACGGCCTACCACTGTATAATATGCCCCAATATTGATGTGCGCGCACGACCCAGAGGCTAACTTCAATCGAGACACGAATCACATCCAAGTACAGTGTACGGAAGCCAACAACGTCGAAGATAAAGAAGCGAGAAAAGTATGCTGCAAAGCAATCCAATAAACCCACAGATGCCACCCGCGCATCGTCGCCGTCACCGCAATCGCAAAATCCCGAAGAGCCAACCACCACGTTTACGTTAAAGACATACGATCCAGAATCAGGAACATGCTTGCAGTATCAAACTAATAAAGCTGCGGAAGTAGGGAGATTAATAGGGAACCTGGGCAGGCTCGGACGTGAAATGGCAGCGCTGCCGCAAATAGCAGAGGACCCAAGCGTTGCGGCTGCAGATGGCGTCTCTACACCCAAAGTGGATGAAAGTGGAGATGTGAAGATGGGAGGCATGACTTCGGATCCGAAAGCGGGGGCAGCTGCAGGTGCAGGGGGAAAGAAGAAAAAGAAGGGAAAGAAATGAGCATGCATGCGATGATACTGAGAACATGGACAATTTCGCTTCGATTCGACGACTGAAACACACGATTGTTACACTGGATAGCTAGCAATCATAGCGAATGAAGATACCCAAATCAGAAACCAGCGGCGCTTGGTATGAACGGGAAATTACGAACAAGACTATCAAGAACGGGGTGGATAGTATGGCAACATTAGGAATGTACCAAGCCAATGGCATTTATGGATAACTTCTATCAACAAAATACCTTGTGTACCATCAATCAAATTAGAAGAACCATATCGTATCTAGTACCGGGTGTGTTGTCCCATAAGTCAGCGTCTACGTTCATTACCACCCTAATCTTTTTGACGATGAGACCTTCGTGAAGTCCAGTCGGACTAGAACATCGACGTAAGACCAATCCATGATACTGCCAACCCATCCTCATTGATAACATCAGATGAGGCCCATGGGAACAATTCTGTGCTGTGAGTGCAACTTCAATAACCAAGGAAACTCCGCCCCAGCTAGAACTGTCATCTAAGAAAACTTCCGAGTACGTACTTTCGTGCACTGCCAAAACTACAATAAACCGCTCGTCAGAGCCAATAGCTCTGGAATCTGGAGCAGATACGTGAAATCTGCGTATCTCCGCCCAGAAGGCCAACATTCATGGAACCAATCGCTTGCTATTGGCTTGAATAAGTAGACCGCGTTCAATGATTGCTTGACCAAACTCAACATCTTCCTGTTTGACTTTGCGGCCGTATAAACAACGAAGTCCTTTTTTCTTCGCTTGTAACATCGTACTTCTTCTCGGGGAGCTTTGTTCTTTCGATTTGTCACGGGATTTGGTCCATGTTCATGTTGCTGTACTTGTCGATGAAAGCCATTATGTCTAGAATGTGGAAAGTGTGATCATTTCCTTACTATGTAAGAGAGAAGATCCATCGTATATCCCATAAACTGCAACTTTGACATCGTAATATAGTTGTATTCCAAATACTTGTAAGGCGTGTCTTGAGAACTAATTCACAAGAGCGGCTGAGATTGCCAAGTGTTGGAGCACGCCATATCTGGTGATACACAATAGTTGCCCCAAAGTCTAGACTAAGCGCCCTTTCACAGGGATACTCAGATCAGATCAGTCAGCCGACATCTTGCTGGAGCTTAAATCGCTAAGCTACTATAGCGATACACATCAATATAGGCAATTAATTCAACATGTTTATAATTGCTTCCTCTGAAGTAAGCTGAGATGGTGATTTTTCCTACCTTTCCTACATTACAAATTACAAAATTGCAAAAAACCGCGCTATACCCAACAACGTAATTAGATATCAGAACATCGTCTACTGCGATCGATACTTTTGTGTATTTTCCTAATTAGGAAGGTTGAATATATTTGTTTCATCTGAATTGTGTAGAGATGATGCTTTATATGTAGCATCGTACTGTTTCAAGGGGTGAAGTGTATAATCAAGCACATGAAAACCTATTCATGAATTGAAATTATGTAGAAAGGCAGTAATCGATTGAGTGACATGACATACATATATCATCTATGTCTCTCTGTGCGCAATGCTACTTCAATTACAACATCGATGCCAATATTCCCACAACGACCGCAACAGCGACCCCCATACCCAATCCCTCCCGACTAGCCGCATTTGAAACAGGGGGGCTCCCGGTAGTAGATCCAAAAGTGCGATTATACGGAGCATTCAGCCGCACCGGACCCTGCACTGTCTGATTTGCTCCCAAAACCGTAATATTCTTGATCGACGCATTTGTCTGATATCCAAACTCACCACTCATACTGAACCTGCCATTATCGTACCTGAAAACAATATTGGAAGTCGACGTTTGATTGATCGAGTCACCGTCATCAAGATACAAAGTCCCGTACGCTTGGTTCGTCGAATTGGGTGCAATCCACAGAACAAAGTCTTGCTTGCGTAGTTCTGTGGTGGTATTGGCTGATTCGGCGCGAAGGGGGAGGATGGCGCCGCCACGGATGTGTAGTGGGATACTATCGAAGCCGACGTTTGTCAAATTTATCCATGAGGCATTGCCTTGGATGCGTTCGAGGGTCCAGAAGTCGTAGAAGGTGGCGTTGGGGAGATAGATGCTGACGGATGTGCTGTTTTCTTCGAGAACGGGTGATACCAAGATGTCGTCACCATAGAAGAACTGGTGTTCGATGGAGAATGTATTAGCATCGTTAGGGTAGTGGTAGAAAAGCGGGTTCAAAGATGGAAGACCGGTAGTAGTTTGGCGATGGAATGCAGTGTAAAAGTAATCCAATAGACGATAACGCACGGGAATGATCTTGCGGGCCGCTGCAGTGGTCAATGGCCAGCGATAGTATTCTTGGGAAATGGAGTCATCGGCAGCGTGGTTACGCATGAAAGGGTAAAATGCTCCAAGGGTTGTCCAGCGCGCACACAGAGTCTCGGTGGTATTGCCCGCAAAGCCACAAATATCGGGTCCAACCATGGGAATTTGGAATATAGAGGCAAAATTCAATATGCCAGAAATACTGAAGCGATACTGTTCCCATGCGCTAACGTTATCACCGAGCCATTTGCCCACGTAACGACCAAGACCAACAAAAGTAGAACGTGTAATGATTAGTGGTCGGCTGGCAGGGCGACGGGCAAGCATGGACTTTCGCGAAGCAATAGACATCATGCTTCCCCAGAAATTATGAGTATCGTAATGGTAAGATCCGTCATAGTTTTGGATACTGGTATCTAGTGTGAGGTTGCTGATAGAGCCAGCTTGATTGGCGATTCGGTACTTAGGATTGATCAGATCTCGGCCGGGCAGACCAAGGTGTGTCCCGGGAGACGAAGTATCGTTTGCGACTTGCCATTTCTTTTGGCTATATGTAACTTGTGCTGAAACAGAGTTCGGCGATCGTTTGGTGACATTTGATGCTGGCTGGAATCCTGCAGGAAATCCAGGAATTCGCCGTCCATCCGCATTTTGGCGAACTGGGGGTGGCTTAGGAGGATTCTTACTCTGCTGGGAATAAGCTGTACACCTGTTAGGTATTATTCTAGAAGTTCATTCAAGTTACTCACCATCTGCGCTTGCACAAGGATATGGACAAAAGTTTGCTGGCTCATTCATATCGTTCCATAACCCGTCGATGTCAACACCAGTGCGAGGGTCGAAGAAGTCCAGAAACTTAGCATCCCAATAGTCCTGCGTACTTGGATGGAACCAATCAGGGAAGGCTGTGGGGCCAGGCCAGACAGCACCTTCATAAAAAGAGCCATTTGCCTTCTTTTGCCAGATCCCCAGCTCGGCTCCGTCATTATAGACACTATTGTTGCCACGCCAGACGGCAGAGTTGACCATCACGATGTAATGTTGTTGGTGGGCATGCAGATAATCCACCAACTGGCGTACAAGCTCAAGTGGATATCGCTCTGGATCTAGTGTGAAAAGGCGCCGAAGCTCCATGTAATCGATGTCGGTCCACATGGTCTATTTAAGATAAGCGGACGCTCTCCCCAAAAGTTGTGGAATACGTACCTCGAGCGGAATATTAGCAGCTGTGTAGTTTGCGACAACCTCTGCTACTTCCCAAACATCTCGGTAGCCGTACTTGCATTGATGGGAACCAAAGCCCCAATAAGGCATCATCGCTGGAGTTCCAGAGAGTGCAGAGTACTGTACAGCAACCTCTTTGGGGCTGGGGCCAGCCAAGAAATATAAGTCTACAATACCACCCAGAGTATTGTATTCGAGGTAAGAGCCATTGGAGTTGTCGATTTTGATATCCATGCCCGCAGAGCTTGCAAGGAAGACGCCGTGAGTGCCATTTTCAGCTCTGTGATCAAAATATATGGGATGTGAGCCGTATAGATTTGTTCCAGGTGGTGTTGCGTAAGAATCGCGATTCCACATCTGTCGACGATTAGTTTCCTGTGTATCAACAATTGAACCAACTCACAGTTCTTGTGTAGTTTGTAGTGTTCAACCGCCATGGATCTGTGTGTTCTCCTAAGCCATAAAGATTGGCAGTTTCAGGTAATTTCGTTCTCAGACGCAGGTACTGGGTTTCAAAAACCAGATTCGCAGCTGAAGTATCAAAAAGAGTCTCATTGGTGCTTTTGCGGAGAACTGCAAAAGAAAAAGGATTATTGGTCCAAGTGAACTTAAGGAGAGAAACAACGGGATCCACTCCATCATGTTCAGGTCTGGGCCACACTGATTCTTGTAATTGGAAGACCTGCTCGGCTCGATCGTAAATCTTGACATGCAACCTTTGTTCTTGGGGATATTAGTGATCATTTGTTTAATCAAAATTTGCAAATCATACCGGTTTGATATTCAACCAACAGCTTTAAGTTTATGATATCATCTCCATAGATATCACAAGCAGTTCCTGCTAGCGTTAGGTCTGCAGTAACACTAGATCCACTGTCTTGCACATTGCTTGCTGTGTAGCCAGGGCAAGATGTAAGGGATGAGTTCTGGCGTGGTTGGAGCGAGCTCGAAACAGCAGATAACGCTGTCCCAAGCAGAAGGAGACCTTGCGTGAACATCTTGTTTCAGTGCAGAGTGATAAGGAGTTCTCTAGCTACTGAAATACTCTGGTTCTTATATATGTACCACGGCTGGTCGCCGAGCAAATGGCACATGAATGAACCACGACATCGTACCACTCAGAAATGTACTGAGAGGCTCTACTGCTGCATCCAAGCCTTGCTTCCCCACAATTATCGTCATCTACGCTAGAAGCAATGTGCATCTCCTTGGCAACGATGTGATAGAAACTGGAGTAAGCGGCATCATGCGGGGTTGATTCTCGTTCACAAAGCTTGTACAAACGGGGATCGATCCGTGTGGGGAGCAGTTACGAGAGCGAAAAGCGGAGTATGGAAGACTGGGGAAGATGTGGAGAAGTGCTCGCTTCTATTCACTGGAGTGCAGGAAGATGTGCGTAGCTGGCGCAGACAGTGAATGTTCATTCGCTACTTGTCGGCCCGCGAACATCACACGATTGGCTCCTCGTCGGACCGGATTTTATGAATTTGCTTCAGTGAAGTTACCAAGATCCGATCAAATGAAGGAGTATCACAAGTAGATGGTCTGTTAGCTAATGTTGCTGAGAAGACTAGTCTGGTAAGATTTGTAGGGTGTGTGACATGGATGTGGTCGAGTGGGCTTCATATCAAGTTTTTTGTGTGCCAGATCTGACATGGTTGACCCAAAACTAAAGGTTGCTATATCCAGTCCATTCAGCATTATATGCAAGAAGCAGCATCTCATCGATTGATATTTGGGACGAAGATTTTGTGAGGGATACGCATAATGTAGCATACCTAGACCTCGCCCTGGGATACGTCTGTGCGGAAAACAACTTGATATAAACTGAGTACTGTAAATATGAGTAGAGCTAAAGCATCGTTATGCGGATGTAGAATGAGGAGATTGTAATATGCTCGATCGCTGTATCAAAGTCGAGGTCAAGTGCAGAGGTTTGCCAAGAAATGTCAGCGTTAGCGTCGTTATTTTCAAAGGAAGGCGCGACAACCTGAAGCTACTTTGTCCAGGCACCTCTTGCTACACCAATCCCACCCACGACACCCACCATGCTTTGCGCCATATCTGGGGAAGCTCCACGAGAGCCTGTTGCCTCGCGCAAGAGTGGCAACGTTTTTGAGAAGCGCCTTATCGAAGCACACATCGCAGAAAACCACACTGATCCTGTTACGGGCGAGGATCTCGCAGTCGAAGACTTGATTGAGCTCAAGTCACCCCGAGTAGTCACACCAAGGCCACCGAACCTAACCTCAATACCCGCGCTGCTCAGTATCTTCCAGAATGAATGGGATGCCATTGTTCTGGAGACGCATACACTGAAGCAGCAGTTGTCGCAAACCAGGCAGGAGCTCAGTACTGCACTTTACCAGAATGACGCCGCCACACGAGTGATTGCAAGGCTGTCGCGTGAGAGAGACGAAGCACGAGAGGCCTTGTCCAACGTGACCATCAACGGAGGTGGAGCCAACAATGGCGACGCGATGCAGGTGGACGGCCAGGCATTGCCAGAAGATTTGATCACCAAGGTCGACGAGACCCAGGCTCAGTATGTATACCAGATTCAGCGCTTGATAACACGCCTAACAATGACCAACAGTCTCTTTGCGACCCGTCGAAAGCGAGGAGTGCCCGAAGGCTGGGTCACAGGTGAAGAACTCTCGACATTCGATACGACTTCCACGAGCGATCCCCTTTACCCAGGCAGCAGCGCTGTTTCTATCAACGAGTCTGGTGACTTGGCGTTGTTTGGTGGAGCTGATGGAGTAGCTGGCGTTTACTCGATTACTGAGCAAAAGGTGGTGCAGGCACTCAAGGCAGGTAGCGCAGTTACTGCTACAGCATGGTGGGGAGAGCGCGCAGTTGTGGCGACTTCGGCAGGACACATCAAGATATTTGAGGACGGAAAAGAGATTGCACAACTGGGATCCCACGCTGGCGCAGTCACTTCCATTTCTCTCCACCCCAGCGGAGCTATTCTGGCCTCCTCAGGCGCCGATAAGCGATTCGCGCTCTACGACCTCACAAACTTCCAGACCGTATCGCAAGTCTACACTGACGCAGACATTAGCTGCTGCGCTTTTCACGTGGATGGTCTTCTTCTCTTTGTGGGCAGCCCAGATGGCAAGATCCGCATTTACGACGTCAAGACCGGTAGCGCCATGGTTGAGCTGGACACCAGTGGCCCTGTCCATTCTATTGCATTCAACGAAAACGGTACCTGGTTTGCGGTTGTGCAGAAGGGATCCAGCAGCGTTTCTGTATGGGATATCCGGAAACAGAGCGTTGTCAAGGTGCTCGAAGCAGGCAGCCCAGTCGACAGTGCGAAGTGGGATTATACGGGTCAGTTCTTGGCTGCAGCTGGCAGTGGCAGCGTTTCGGTACATCAATACACCAAGCAAGGCAAGAGTTGGTCAGAACCTTTGCGAAAGGCTGTCCCCGCTAGGGATGTTGCCTGGGCCGCAAATGCTCAGAGCCTAGTTGCTTTGACTTCAGAGGGTGGCCTGAGCATCTTGGGTAGTACATGAAGGATAGGCTCCAGGGGTTGAAAGACAAAGCATGCAATGTTTGACAGAAAACAACGCGGATTGATTTGGAAAGTGCCGCGATTGGCAGTGATACTGCTTGGAGAGTGAATTTTATGAGGCAGAATTGTCACAGTTTGGCACAAGGAAAGCTGGCGTTTTAACTAAAACTGGTTGCATTATCCCCCAGACCCAGTGATTCAGGGGATTTCAGACGGAATGTATAATTATTCGAGGACACAATTACCAAGCTAGAAAATTCAATCAAAAGTAATCTAGGCTGCAGACTATGTAAGGGAGCCTAAATAGATTTTTGTTATGTGAAAAGGACGTACAATAAGTAATAGCGACAACGTGCTTTGTTTCCAATGTGACATGGTCCTACGAAAGTAGCGGAAACCCCGAAGCGCCGCCACGAGCGAGCCATCGCCACCAAAGCACGGAACCTCCAACCTCCAACTTGGACTACAATACAACACACAACCGCCGGAGCCGCGCCGGCTTACTGCACCATTGACAACTGCGCACGTTGCTCCACCCTTACGGCCGTCTCTCTTCTTCCCTCCTTCACCATCGATATGGAGCATGCAGACGTGCCATTCGGGTATTCGATCAGTCAAAAGGTGAGCGATTTGTGCAACCCACAAGCGGGTCAAGCAGTGAATGTTGGCTGATAGACTCATTCTAGCGCTCACAGACTCTTTTCAGTCGATCTGCCTCGCCCGGCTGGTTCTCTTCTAGCACTTCGCACACCCGCAACCACAACTCAACCGGTCCCTCTTACTTCGACTTCGAGCAAGACCCCGGGCCGTCACAGGACCCGAATCCCTTCTGGGGGAACGAAGAACCTACAGTCACACCGCAACCGAACAATAACGAACCTTCTCCCCCGGCAAACGACCATTACTCGAATATGTCAGGACTACATCGTCCATGGGAGGTGCCAGGCCCCGCCCCAAGGCGATTCCCAGGTGATGGATTTGACTACAGGCGACCAGTCAGATCGGCAGGCGAGCAGAATATGGTACCAAGGGATTTAGAGGGGCAAGAGGGCATTGTCCCCATTGACTTGAGCAGAGATGAGGACGTCATCGACCTGACAGCAGATGATTCGGGCTATGGCGCTAGCCAGGAAAACACCACTGGAGAGCAAGAGCGCAACGATCGTGATGGCCGCTTCCACCAACAAGGCCGAGACCGTAGTAATGCCGCAGGGCCTGCACGTTTACCGCGGGGCATGGATATCATCATTGACCTAGACAATGGGGAGGAGGAGTGGAGGGTAGGGACACCACCAGAACCCGAGCCAGGGTCACCGGATCTCGAATTTGTTTCCTCACGACGGATAGACCCTCCACGCCGCGAGGACCCAGATGAAATACAATTCCTTGGAGCACAGCGCTTGTCAGAAGAGGAGATAATCAGACGCCGCGGTCGAGACATGAATACAGTTATTGGCCTTCTCGGTACCATGAACGGCCGTTTCACCCATCTACGAGCCCAAGTCGATCGTTTCAATGCACAGGTTGCCCGCACCGCTGCAGACTTTCGCCATACCCCTGTTCCACCTCCTCGAGCGACGCCTCGAGGAATGCGAGGTCATGTTCACGTTGCTTTCAGAGCGCCCATGCTAGATTTTGACATGGTCGGCTTTGATATGGGCTTGGAACAAGCGGTGGCCCCAGAACCTCCGGCTCCAACATACAATGCACCTGATAAAGCACCTGAGGGCTTCACACGGGATCCACAAGAGCAGGATGTGTTAATCTGTCCAAACTGCGAGGAAGAGTTGTGCTTAGGTGATGACGAAATTAAGAGGCAAGTGTGGATTGTAAAGGGTTGTGGTCACGTAAGTCCTGCATGTGTGTTGTCCTTTGAAACTTTTACTAATTGCCCATCTAGGTATATTGCGGTGAATGCACTACCAATCGATCCATTAAGAAGAGTTCAAAGGGGAAAGAAAAGTCTGCAAAGACGAGGCCTTTCAAGGAATGTGTCGTCAGCGATTGTGGGCGCAAGGTGACCAGTGCGAAGTCAATGGTGCAAATTTTCTTATAAAGATACCCTATGGATGGCCAAGGATTTTTTCACTTCCCTTTCCTGAAGTGTTGTTTGAAACTTCAACATCCCTTATCCATTTCGGTGGCATTTCCGTTCGCCTACAGAAGGCTGGAGCCATATTACAACCATATATGTTCACGATACCTTACCATTACTGCTCGATTTCTAGACGCACGGCATCATCCGAGTCCAGGCACACCTTTTTTTTTTTTTTTGGCAATCGTTGGCATTTGCATATCCCGGCGTTTGTTCAACGCATTTCTCTAGTTCAGTCATACCCACACGAGCTTCTATCTGCCGGAGCAGTTTTCAGAACCTGTAGATCAGGTTCGCAAATCAGAGTATTCCAGTGGAATACAAAGGCTATTGGTAGGGCAATAATGAAATGATGAGAAATGTATTTGTATATTCAATGTTCAATGTTCAAACAGTATAAACGTGAAAACTTGAAGAAAACTTAAACATGCTGTCCATCAACTCGGGAGAAATCTACCAGAATAACAACAATACCTGGATTTGTCTGTAAATTAACCTGTGTACTTACAATAATGATCTCATCTTGCGTCTAGTCATGGTGCTGACAGCGGACTTAGCGGGTTTAACCTACATGCCAAGACGATAAAGAATAGCTACCGAGGCACGCGAAGCTTACATTTCAATTGTCCCTGAGCCTAAAGCACATATCAATAACAACAAAACATTACAAGCTACAATTACTACTGCACCGCCCGCACCATCGTCATCAGAATACCAGCCATGTCTTCCAAGAAGCCTGTCTCCAAAGATGGCAAACGCGCGCCCCCTTCGCCCATGAAAAATGCATACCTCGTCGTATACAACGCACTCTCTGCTGCTCTTTGGGCAGGAGTTTTGTATAAAACTGCCGACATTGGTTGGAACGAAGTAAAGACTGGCGGTAGCAAGGGATTCTTTCAGTTTGGTAAAAAAGACGGCTTTGGAGGGTTGGAAGCTTTAGGGAGCGGAAAGGTTTTCGACGAGCTTGAGCAGTATACAAGACTGACACAGACTCTGGCAGGACTCGAAGTCCTGCACAGTATCTTTGGTATTTTCAGCCCTGAAACCCATACTGAAATAAATGAAACTGATTGCTCCAAGGCATTGTGCGATCACCGCTCTTCACAACCCTAATGCAAGTCTCATCGCGCTTCCTCCTTGTTTGGCTCATTGCCTTCCCATTCCCGCAAACAACCCGGACCAGCCCTGCATACACGAGCATGCTACTTGCCTGGAGTATAACCGAAGTCATTAGGTACACCTACTTTGCGCTCAATCTATCTGGTGTCGGTGTACCAGGATGGCTGACATGGTTACGCTATAACACGTTTGTCGTCCTGTATCCTATGGGTATCAGTTCAGAGTGTTGGCTCGTGTACAAGGCGATTCCAGAGGCGAGCAAGTTGAATGAAATGTATGGCTACGGCTTGTGGGCGATATTGGCTATTTACATTCCCGGCGCGTATATCCTCATCACTCATATGTGGAAACAAAGCGCAAAGATCGCAAGAGAGAGCAGGCGGAAGTTGTAAAATGGAAGGCCTTAGTTGGTCGCTTGAGGTAGCAGTAATATATAATCAATCATAAAAGCAATAATAACTCGAATAAAACAGAATTCGAGTCATTATAAGATGAGCTTTAGAACTCTCCTATGGTACATGATCCCAATAGTGGCATAAGCTGGGCATGCCTTCACTCTTTTTGGCCTTCTTTGGGCCCAGTCTGTGCATTCCTCTCGCCTACATCCAACGCTACCAAGACTCGGCTCACGCAATTATAAGCCGCCACAGTGGAAGTGATCTCTACAATTTCTCTCTCGGTGAAATGCTGCTTCAACTTGCTGATTACTTCATCAGGAACGCGAATGTCGACCGTCATAGCATCTGTATACAACAAAACAGCTGCATGAGCATCATCCAAGATGCCACTATTGACGCCACGAGGAGGAGATTCCAATACTGCAGCAACGTGTTCATCTGTCACACCTGTGTAGCGATTAGTCTGCGATGACCCAGCCGGATAGAGACAAGGTATTGACAGCATACCATCTCCAGTTCGTAGAATAGGTGAGTGAGACTCCCATTCATACCAAGCCTTGTTCAGCACTGCTACACGGCATATAGCCGTCTCGCGAACTGAGGTAGATAAAGAGGTTTTTGTGCGGATGGCACCAAGAAAAGAGTTCCTATATCCATGGAGTCAGTTTATCTTTCCAAACAATGTTAGAAAACCACGGCTAGATTGATCTACCACCTGAACTTACCATCCATCAGCTACAGGTGGCGAGTGAAGCAGGGTTCGGTCTAGTGCAATGAGACCCTTGTCTCCTCTTCTCTGTCTAACACGCTCGACGACAGCTTTGTCATCTTCGTTGGTGAAGTTTGGTGATTCAGGAATGTAATTGAGACGCATGATGAACAATCGAGTATTATACAACCCAACCTTGATCTAAGTAGAACAGAAAGACAGAGTCACCCTGGCGGCGCTCTTTAATCTAGCACCGAAGACTAGTTACTCAACGGCGCGGTGACTCGATGCCCACCTCGGCCTCACCACCACGCTCGTCATCGGACCGTTCCGATTATTCCGAACGCCGGCGAATCACAAATCGTCGCTTAGTAGGTGAAGTTAACTGAACTGAACCTTCACCTGTGCGCTTTCATCCCGCATTACTTCATACACGTGCTCGCATACCAGCATATTTCACAATGGCGCCCCCAAGACCTCGTTGGGAGGCAAAGAAAAAAGTGGCTCCCTCAAAATCTGCGAAACCTCAGAAAGCTAGCATCAAGAATACCGAAGACAACATCTCAAATGCACCATTGATTCCACTCGAGTTGCAGCAACTTCTCCTCAATATCTTCAAGAATGCATTCGCAGAAAGATTTGCGGCAGATATGAAGCCATTGATCCAAGAAGTCAAAGGCCACTTGTACAATCGCGATTTTGCAACTGCTTTTGGAAAGCCTGAGTATCTTGAGGCCTATGCTTCTCGATGGAGCGCGAGTCGAGCACTAGGCTATGCTGCATTATTCTGGAGTTTGAGAGATAAAATCGGGATTGAAAATCAAGCCGAAGATTCAAGTTCTGTTGGAGGTCCAGACCCAAAGACACGAAAAGTTGTTTCCATAGGAGGAGGAGCTGGGGCTGAGCTGGTAGCCCTTGGTGGAATCAAGTCGCTCGAGACATCTGCGGACGTAAACGAGTCAGAAGTGCTCAAAAGCAAGATTGATGTAGTAGCTGTCGATATTGCTGATTGGTCATCTGTTGTCCAATGTTTGAATGAGCAGATTACTACAGCACCACCACTGTCCAAATACGCCTCTGCGGCTATACAGGCCGCCAACGTCCCACTTGTCGAGCCTACAGCCTTTAGATCTTCATTCATTCAGCAAGATATCTTGAATGCTGAAACCAACGCCCTGTCATCTTTACTGGAAGATACCACACTGGTCACGTTAATGTTCACGCTCAACGAGCTGTATTCGACTTCATTATCGCTTACGCAAAAGTTCTTACTCAACTTGACATCGGCCCTACATCCTGGAGCAATGCTACTGGTAGTTGACAGCCCAGGCAGTTACTCGACTGTGACTTTGAATGGGGCGGAGAAGAAATACCCTATGCAGTGGCTATTGGATCACACATTACTTCAGCAGTCTAGTGGGGCTGGAGCAGAGAAGAAGAACATTGAGCCCCCGAAATGGAAAAAGGTGGAGGAAGATGAAAGCAGGTGGTTCCGATTAGACGGAAGTTTGAAATACCCGATTGATTTGGAAAATATGAGGATGCAGGTACACTTATATCGACGATTATAAGATAATATTATGGGGAAGCTCCCTTTTCGCAAAACCGCTAGCAGCCTTCACTTGCTCGAAGGAATTCTCTGCCTCAACCTCGGACCCACGTACCATAATGCCAATAATGCAGGCAGTCCCAGTCCCAAGCCGGCAAACGCCAAAGCACTATTTCCCCATCCATAACCCATCTTTTCATACATAATCGGGGTGAAGAGTGGGAAAAGAAATGCTGTTAAGCTCCGCAAGAATTGCGCCGCTGCCCTTGCGCTACTCGTGTGGTCAACATATGCATCCATAACATACGCGGTGATGGGCATGTCGTTGATTTGAAGACCAAAGGATGTAAGGAAAACGCCGATATCGACGATTATCCAATGCACTTTGTACTCAGCAGACCAGCCGTACATAAAAAGTGCAAGTGGTCCAATAATTGCACCTGGAATTGCCAAAGGAATGCGGTGCTCGTTAGGCACTTCCATGTCTGGCTGTTGTGCCCTCTTCCGACGGTAATAAAGATCCATGATGGGAGCAGCAACTTGAGATCCGGCGATTTCGCCGAACGCAACTGCCAAATAGTGTAAACCGCTCAGTTCGACCGAAGTGTTGTATTTCTTCGTCCATAGCTCTGCGAAGCTAGAAAGTACAATGTATAATATGCCGTATGAGAACGCGGACAGGAGACCAGTGATTTGAATAATGGGATGGAACGCGAGCATTCGCATAGGTCGACTTAGTGCCTGACTCAATATTTTGAAAATCGATTTGTTGCTCATCAGACGTTCATGGATGGTGTAATACCGATGATCACCTGTCTCTTCGCGCAGCTTGGCTGCACGGCGAGAGAGAATCGTTGGGGCATATGTTTCGCGGAATACAGTGAACGAAACAAGTATCATCACAGCTTGGAAGATTGAAGTCGACCAAAACATCCAACGCCATGTCGTTCGAAATGCCATGAACCCACCAATAATTGGCCCTATTCTTGATTAGCACCTTCGCGCAATGTTCAATGTCGCAACATACCAACAGCAGCACCAAGTAACGGAATCAACAGGTAAATCCCCAGCGACCTTCCGCGCTGCTCAGGTCTCCACACATCAGTCAATACACCTCCAGCCAGCGCATATATACTACTCGCTCCAAACCCGGCCATGAATCTGGCCGCAATCAACACCTCCTTCGTATTCGCAACCCCACATACAATATTCCAAACAAGAAACCACACATTACTTGCATGCAACACTTTCGACCTTCCATACACCTCACTCAACGGCCCAATCAACATCGGTCCAAACGCCGTAGCCAGCAAGTATATCGACAGGGCCATGAATGACTCCGCAGAACTCATATCCAGTTCTCGAGCAATGGTCGTCAGAGCAGGCGCCATGATGGTACTAACCATAATGCGATTAAAACCTGTGGCGGAGAGAACATCCGTGACCGCCCATTTCCGACCTCGAGGCCAGTCTTTGGGGTTGTCGACATCGAAGGATGTATTGAACTGTACGAGAAACGGGTCTGAAGTTTTCGGTTGGACAGGTGTGTCGTGTTTGGGTTGGGTGGCTAATTCGACATCTCCAGCATTTCTCTGGGGGATGGGTGCGATTTTGTCGACATTTGATGTAGGTTGGGACATAGTTGATGGAACCAAGGCACAAGGAATGGGAAATGCTTATCAGATCGAATGTCTTGGTATATGGGCTTTATACAGTGCTAAGGCGTGCCGTTTCGTTCACTAGTGCTTATCAGATCGACGGTTTGGAGCCTAGTCGTTGCCTCGAATGGATAGGGACTTTCTTGTTTGGACTTGGGCTTGTTGCTTTATCAGATCCGATTGTGGTCCGAATGCCGAATGCCGAAGGTAGAGATTCATAATAGTGTGTAGAAGGCTTTCAGGTGCTGTGTTGTATTACTTAAAAGTAAGATGTTTATATTTAAATTTCTAGGAATAGTTAAGTAGATAATAAATATAAGCGAGAGATTAGCAACTATATAATTAATGTGTCTATAAAACTAAAGACAAAGATGAACTTTAAATTTTCGGCAGTCACGTTTAAATATCCTTAACTCATCATACATAGTACTCGACTTCTCGCTAGGCGTTCGCTTATCAGCGGGTCGTCTCCAACGTTTTCATCACGAAGCTGAATCCTTCCCACCGGCGATTTCAAACACGCACATGAGCTGTTTTGTAGAAAAGGCGGTCAAACATACAGCCAGTAAAGAATCCTTTTGAGCCTCACTCCTATCGCACATCGATTTAGAGCAGCCAGGGTCCATCCAACCACATACCAAGACTACACAACGCCAAACATCTGTTCCTGAGCCTCACCCACCTCCTCCTCTTATTCGCTACCCTCCCGTCTTCTAGAAACAACCCTGCTGCGTAGCACAAACAGTGGCGTCGCTACAATATCCCCTCCATGTCAAAATAGTCGTTGCGCAATCTGATTGGCCCGCACTTGACGCCACGCTACTTTGGCGGGAACCAATTCCTGTGCGACATGCTCTTCCGCCATCACGTTTCGATCGCCCTATACCCACTCTGCAAGAGCTGGTAGGTGATGAGATAGGAGGGGGGTCTTTTTAGGAAGGTAAGGATCCGTTGTTGATAATGGGGCGAGATGCCCCCTCATGTTCATGCATAATTGTGTTTTTCAGCGGTTTTTGCGTTGCTTCGATTTGAAGTATTACAGTCGTTACTGGCAGAGTACTAAATTTATTTCACTTTCATTTGCTACGTTATATTTGCTACATTGCATCGAAATCACTTTGCAACATCTTGAAGAACACACAATCAGCAATATACATCGAGTAATTTCATCGATCATGGCTCCACTCTCACGAACAATCGCTCTCGTCGCCCGACAAACAGACACATCCATCCCGCAAGCTCCACCAGCGACTGGCTCCTGGGGCGCACCCCAAAGCGATGGCTTCAATCCCGCAGCAATCATCGGCATCGTAGCAGCAATTGTCATCATCCTAATCCTCGTTCCTTTAATAGCAGTCATTCTCCGCCGCTACGAACGCAAACGATGCCGCGAAATGCTTCCTGATACACCGTCAGCCCGCTTGGGGTCAAGCTCGAGTAGTGTGCGAGAGGATCAAAGTCTGAAGAGTATTTTGGTTACGAAGGAAGTTCAGAGATCGAGTGTTAGGGTGGATGATGGGTTGAAGAGACCAGAGGATGCACATACGCATGAGAGGGGTTGGAGTTGTACGGAAGTCATAGGTGGGGAGTGGAGATGAGATGAATGAAGGACGGTAATACTTTTGCGAATGTTTGCGCCTGCAGTTACCTAGGGACTATGCGCGTTGGTCATTGGCCAGCTTGGCATGTGTGCGTATCAACTTTGATCGCTATGGGATGCTTGGCTTGTATTATGAACCTTAGGAAAGGATGTTAAGATTGAATATTTCCTGCCATGGTTGGATTGGCGATAGGCCTTGATCGAGTACGGCGAGTGGGATGGCCACGCCTTGTCAGCAGAAAGATTGTGGTCGATGATCCTTTCGCTCGGTGGGATGGCACTGAGCAAGTCATGATGGACGACAACAACCAAGGGTGTGTCGAAGAAGTCCTGGATGAAGATATCGAAGTTGTGTAATATAGGATGAGAAAAGAGGGTTGTTTGCTGTTCGTCTCGCATATCTAACTCGCTACTGCCATAACTATCGAAACCTAGAGGAGACCGATAGAGGTTAACATGTCGCATGAGGAGATTTCGCTAGATTTTATATTGTACAAATAATATGACTGTTGAGAATTAGCTATTTCGTAGTGTTTCATCCCAGCGATTAGTTTCCAGACACGAAATGCAGATACCAGTGCTGAAGATGGCATTCGAGTAAGATATTGTTCAATGATGAACCATACATTCAATCTGGATAAGCCCCATTCTATTACAAAAGCTCTGCTATACTTAGCTAGGATGTTTGACCCTTCATGATGAATGTGGAAATGTACCGGCGCCGAAGTCGCCTTCCTAAAAGTGGAGTTCTCCGAAGCGCACTACGTGTAGATCAGGTTTACGGCAAGTCATCTGACACTTACACGCACCTAACTCATGGAACTTAATAACACCATTTAGGGAAGCCAGTTGTTAGAAGTTGGAGATTCTGGAAGCCTGGCATGCTGCTCGCCTGGAGTCAAATGTTCTTGACTATGCATGCTACCCATGATCCTGGATATGTTACACAAAACCACCAAACTTTGATCATCGTTACGAATATTTCCCAGCGCGGGTTAATGGTGCACCGAAACTACGCCCGGAGGAATTCTACGACGATCATTATGGAAACCAATAGATTCCCCCGCAACTAATCCCTGTCACCCTCACTAGGATACTGGCCCACCAGTAACAGAAACTGGTACTTGGCCCGCACTTGAAAATAGTATATGATTGAGTATTACTGCTGTGTAAGTTTGAATACGTGATGATTTACCTTTGCATACCTTGAATGTAGCGGAAGATGAAAGTTTTCCAAATTTCCAGCAGCTCTTTATGGGCCTTATCTTTTATGTTTAACGCTTCGCTGGTAGCATCAAAAAAGATATGGTCTACATTGCCAGCCGATGCAAACGACCTAATTCGCACCACATATCCACTGGGGAATGGTCGCCTCGGAGCTATGCCAATAGGGCCCGCTGGACTTGAAACATTGACCTTGAATTTGGATAGCCTTTGGTCAGGCGGACCATTCGAAGTTTCCAACTACACAGGTGGAAACCCCTTAGAGCCAAAAGCACCGGTTTTGCAAGGCATACGGGATTGGATTTTTGAAAATGGAACTGGGAATGTGTCAGAACTTGTAGGTTCTGACAGCTTCTACGGTTCATATCAAGTGTTGGCGAATTTATCTGTCGCGATCACCGGTATGAGCAATGTTTCAAATGCGGCCATCCAGGATTATTCAAGAGCTTTGGATTTGAAGAATGGTGTTCATACTACGAGATTCAAGACTCCTTTGGCGATATTCGAGACTTCTACATTTTGCTCGTTCCCTGATCAAGCCTGCGTTTATGCGATCAACTCTACGGACACACTTCCGCAGCTTGAAATAGCTTTGGATAATGCACTCGTTGCCCCAGAATTGCGCAATCTATCATGCAGTTCTGGAAAGCTTGAGTTGCGTGGTGTTACTCAACGCGGACCACCAGCGGGGATGAGGTACAACGCAATTGCGCAATTACTTTCAGGCTCACTGGTTGACACGACCTGCGAAGGGACCAAGCTAATAGTTGTGCCAAAGAATGGCACTAGGAATGTAGGTATTGTAATCAGCGCCGGTACAAATTACGACATAGAGAAAGGAACTAAAGAGCACAACTACTCTTTTCGTGGCGAAGATCCAGAGGCTTTGGTAGAACAGCAATCTCAGAGTTCAGCCTCAAAGTCTCTTAAAGAGCTTCTTCAGGCGCATCTTGAGGATTTCAATTCGCTTACCGATCGCTTCACTCTCTCAATTCCCGATGTCAGGAACTCCAGTACTGTTGAGACAAGGACGTTAGTTGAGAGGTACAACTCGAACGATACAGCGGGAGATCCTTATCTCGAGTCGCTACTATTTGATCATGCGACTTACCTCTTCATCTCCTCATCGAGGCCTGGCTCTTTGCCACCGAATTTACAAGGCCGATGGAGCGAGACTCTCACTCCTGAATGGTCCGCCGACTATCATGCTAATATCAACTTTCAAGAGAATCACTGGACGGCTGATCAAACAGGATTGACGGACCTGCAGTCTCCTCTCTGGGATTACATGATGAAAACGTGGATGCCGCGAGGTAAAGAAACCGCGGAGCTCCTCTATGGTGCACCGGGCTGGGTTGTCCATAACGAAATGAATATTTTTGGTCACACTGCCATGAAAAGCGGTGCGGAATGGGCAAATTATCAAGCAGCTGCAGCATGGATGATGCAACATGTGTGGGACCACTGGGAGTATTCGCAAGATGTCGATTGGTTGAAAGCTCAAGGATATCCCATGATCAAAGGCGTCGCAGAGTTTTGGCTCAATCAATTGCAAGAAGACAACTATTTCAAGGATGGAACGTTGGTAGTAAATCCGTGCAATAGCCCAGAGCATGGCCCAACTACTTTTGGATGCGCGCACAACCAACAGTTAATACATCAAGTGTTTGAAGCTGTCCTCACTGCGAGAGAACTCGTTTCTGAGGAAGACACAGCGTTCATCCGAAATGTGTCTCAGTCGCTCGCGCGCCTTGATAAAGGATTTCATATTGGTGAATGGGGACAAATCAAAGAATGGAAGCTTCCCGATTCTTTCGGGTATGATTTCGAAAATGACACGCACCGTCACCTCTCCGAACTTGTTGGCTGGTATCCAGGATACTCTCTTTCCTCCTTCATGAATGGTTACAACAACGCTACTATCCAGCGGGCCATAGAGCAGAAGCTGTACAGTCGAGGCCCCGGAAGATTAATAAATGGAAATGCTGGCTGGAATAAGGTCTGGCGTGCTGCCTGCTGGGCTCGACTGAACAACACGGAGCGAGCGCATTTCCAATTGCGATTCGCGATCGAGCAGAACTTCCTTGGGAATGGGCTCTCACTGTACTTTGGTAAAGAGCTTCCTTTCCAGATTGATGCAAATTTTGGATATGGAGGAGCAGTTTTGAGTATGCTTGTTGTTGATATGCCTCAACCCTTTGGTGCCAATGGCCCCCGAACCGTCGTATTAGGACCTGCAGTTCCAGCATCTTGGGCGGGTGGGTCCGTGAAGGGACTGCGATTAAGAGGCGGCGCCGTCGTGGATTTTGAATGGGATGATGAGGGAATGGTGAATAAGGCAGTTGTGCGTGATGGGCGAAAAGGGCTGCGCATCGTAAACAAGGCCGACAGGGTATTATGGGAAGCATGAAGGCTGCCAACCTCTAAGGGTATGATAGAGTCGTATATAGCACTGCAATTCGGTGTCTGTCAGATGAAAAGTCGATTGATGCATTTTACTATTTCCTATAAATATCACCTGTCCGCTTGATCTCATCCTCCGCATCTTTGCCCCTTCCCTCAGCTTCAAGCTTTCTGACTAGAGGAAGAACTTCTTTCCCAAACTTTTCGATTTCATCTTCGTAATGCAGAAAGGCTGTTAACACCAAGTTTACACCCAAGCTCTTCAATAGCAATATCCGATCAGCAATTTGCTCTTTTGTTCCAATCAACTTGGTCTTAAATCCATCGTTGTATTGCACCAGGTCCTCGAATCTACTATCCGCCCACATTCCTTTCTTGTTGCTTGTGCTAGCACCAGCTTGTTGCACCGCTTCGCGAAACGCGTCCACTGCCTGCGTATCCGCTTTGCCTTGAATCTCTTGCAATACTTTGATCGCCTCTTCTTCGGTTTCGCGCAATATAACAAACCCATTCACCGCAAATTTCACCTCCGTTTCTCTTCCGACCTTTTTGGCTCTAGCTTTAACATCTGCGATTTGATCTCGGAATCCGTCCAAGTCGTTGCCATTCATGAAGTACCAATCACTCACTTCGGCCCCATTATTCCGAGCATCGTCGCTGTTTCCGCCTTGGAAGATCTCCGGATGTGGCTTCTGAAGTGGCTTTGGTTGCAATTGGTAGTTCCTGTACTGGTAAAAGTCACCACCAAACGTAAAACCTTCTTCTCCAGCAGTCCAGATCCCTTTCAAGGCGCGAATGAATTCATTGGACCTGCGATATCGCTCTGAGTGCTCCAACCACCACTGTCCAATGGCGGTGAATTCACCCTTGAACCATCCAGAGACGATATTCACTGCGATCCTTCCATTTGTGTAGTTATCAATACTAGCAATCTGCTTTGCAACTACAGTGGGGTTCCAAGGTCCCGGGAGAATAGCTGCAATGAGTTTAAGCCTCTCTGTGTGATGCAAGAGGGCTTGAGAGAATGAGACACTTTCGTGTTGATTTGCAGCTCCATAGCCCGCAGTAAAGCGAATTTGCGTCAATGCATACTCGAAGCCATTCTCCTCAGCTGCTTTGGCATATCGAACATTGGACTGGAAATCCCAAGAGGTCCTTTGCGGGATTCTAGAAATCACCAATCCACCTGAGACGTTTGGAACCCAGTAGCTAGGAATGATGCGTCAACGAAAGCCATAAAGGGGCCAAGGGTGTTACTTACGCGAAAAGCACGCGTTCGGGGTCATTGTTGATGTGAAGAGGTTTTGGAGGCGCGAAATCATTGGTCTCGATAGGCCTTGTGGTTGCCGTCACATCGGCTACCTTGCGTTTCTTGGCGACATGACCATTGGCCTGGCTGGGCACTGTGAGCGTAGTCATCGAAGATTTAATTCACACCGCAAGTTGAACTTTTATTTTATCGAGTTCATAAGAAAGAGCGATAGCAAGAATGTAGTATCTCAGGTTGAGACGTGACTATGCATCGATTTACATGGCTACCATTGATCAGCTAATGAAGTACAAATATGGCGTGCTGATGGCTTGTTTGATCTGCGGGGTTGGCATAACCCGATCAATTTTGGTAATGTATGAACTGCCGATGGCTATCACATGTAATGTGTTCGCGAAGAGCCAATGTCCAGGCTCGGAGGTACGTCAGCCTACTCAAGGAAGCCTAGTTTCGCGGCTGGGACTATTACGGTCATATCTAGTGAAGATCAGGGCATGGTTGTACGATCCATATTGGGACTTACATCCAGGTACCTTGTACCTCGATTAAACCGGACTTGATGTCGTAATGCATCATTCAAACTACGATGCAATATCGCCGAAATTCAACAAATGCAATATCACTAAAAATCACGACATGTTCTGCGTAGTTGCAAGAAAGGAACCCCAAAACCAGCCAGCATGTCCAGTTCGATAGACATACAGCCATTGAAATTCGAAGTCACTCTTTCTATTGAACTATCATTTGACCACGATGGCTTCTTCTTCTAACGACGATTTGCAGCGCAATGGCAAGAGCAGCATTACACAACACGACATTGAAAGACAGGCGACTAAAGAGACGGCATCAGTAGAAGTACCTATACAAAAAAGCTTAGGTGCTGGGGTAAGTGAATTAAAGTCAGATCCGTGGCATCATCGCTAACAATTTGTAGACAGCTTTGGCGATTGGTGTCTTCGCCGTGACTTTGACAACGCTGTCGTTCAGCCTGATGGAGTGGCGCGGTGTCACAGTGAGCAATGTCTTCGTTGCTAATTTCTTCTTCGCTGCTGCTTTCGGCTTAGTAGTGACTGCTCAATGGGAGCTTTCTATTGGAAATGGATTTTCCTACACGGTGTTCAGCGCGTTTGGTCAGACATTACCTATCCGAAAAAAAGCTTCCAAAATTGACGCACACCAGGTTTATTTTACGCGGGATATGGTGCTATCTTGACTCCAGCTTTTGGTATCATTGAGGCATACGGAAGCAATACGAGAGAGCTCAATAATGCTTTGGGTTTCTTTATGACACGTACGTCAATGTGTGTTGTGCCGCTATCAATTCTTTGCTAATGGCGCTATAGTTTGGACCATCTTCAACTTGACATTCCTTATTGCATCACTCCCAACTAACCTTGTCTACATTGGAATATTCTTCACAGTGGAGATGGGCTTCTTACTGGTGACTGCAGCGTATTTTGCGGCAGCTGATGGTCATTTGGCTGCTTCCATAGCATTGAAAAAAGGCGGCGGCGGATTCTGTTTCATTGCGGGATTAATCGGATGGTAGGTTCATCCTGAGCAAGACGGGGTTCGTTGCTGATCTATCTAGGTATTTGACATTCCATCTTTTATTGAAGGACTCGATAGTGGAACTTCCGCTCGGCGATACTTCCAGGTATTTCGCAAAGACTAAGAAGACGCAATGATTGGTAGCAACGCCGAATCTGGGCGGATTAGTATGCGATGTTGTTGAAGTCGAATTGAAGGATTGTGTGATTCTGAGTAGAGATGGCGGAAGACGATAGTTCAAAGCAAGCTAGTCTAATATCAGTTGGTCTCTTAGCCTAGACCCCTTTTAAAATGTGGCCAATCGGGCCTGCCTCGTGTATCACTTCTCCTCCAACATGTCAAGGACCGACTCGTAGGTGCCCCTCATCCCCTCTTCGCAATGAACGGCTCTACGCTATGGAATGCTATCACGGAGTTGCTTCCTGCCAGCCTGTCCGGTCTAGCAATACTCTGGTAGAAATGCCGATCATATCACGACATCCACCCCAAAGTGTGCGCCATGTAGACCCTTAAGTATCAAACGCTTGAAAATTGCCGGGCTAAGAGCACGCAATTTGTTGTCAATCTGAATGCAAGCACGGGATTGTTAAGTGATGTTGTGTAATGGGCATCTTATATAGTGCGACAGCCAGCACCATGGCTCGCAGTACAAACAGAACTTACAAATCCGGTGATCTGAAATATGGCTTCCTCCAGCACAATCAACGGTGAACGAAGCAACGCGCATGATGTTGCATCAACTGACCCAGCTGTGTATGCTGAGTTTCAAAAGAAGTGGTCGGATAACCCTCAGGATGCAGCTGGGTGGCTCCAACGTGCTCAGGAAGTTGCAGATATTCTCGCCGTCGACGTAGCTGTACGTGACAAAGAAAACAAGTCTCCACGCGCAGAAATAGCACTTCTCAAGTATTCTGGCCTACTGAAAGTCTTAGGGCCCAGGAAATATGGTGGAGGTGAGCAGCCATGGAGCGTTGGGTACCAAACCATCCGAAAAGTTGCTGAAGGAGATGGGTGAGTCCGAGAATGCATCTGAAGCTGGAACAAGACCGCTGATATCAATCTAGATCAATTGGAATGCTACTTGGATATCACCTCCTCTGGTCTACAACAGCTAATGTTGTTGGCACTCCAGAGCAAGCAGAGAGCATTCAAAAGTTAATCATTCAGAACAATTATTTCATTGGAGGTGCTGTCAATCCGCGAGACAGTGACTTGTCAATTCGATCGGAAGGAGATCAACTTGTTTTCAAAGGGTTCAAACATTTCAATACTGGCGGTGTCATCTCCGACTTGACTGTACTTGAAGGTGTTTATGAAGGCACGGAACAACATATTTTCGCTTTTGCCAAAACTGACCAACCTGGTGTTATCTTTTCGCACGATTGGAATAACATTGGATTGCGCCTGACCGAAAGTGGAAGTGTTAGAATCGAGAATGTCAGGGTTCCATGGACAAGTGCATTGGGCTGGGATGTCGAGAAAAAGCAGCCAATCCCGGAAGTGCTTCAGATACCATTCGCCTCCCTTCTTCTTCCGACAATCCAACTTGTATTCAGTAACTTCTACCTGGGCATCGCATTGGGCGCACAGAAGTATGCCTCAAGGTGTACAACCAAAGGTACTCGTGCTTGGCCATTTGGCGGCGATGTAAGTCTGCGCTTTTGATGCATGCAGCTTGGGCATACTAACAACCGACTAGAACAAAGAGAAGGCCGTAGACGAGTTCTATATTCTGGAAAGATATGGTAACTTCCACGCCCATTTGCGGGCTGCTGTAGCCTTGGCAGATCGAGCGGGTGGTGAAGTGAGCCAGATATATGCGAAGTACTCTGGCGATCTTGCAGGCAGAGCACAGCTCCAAGCGCGCCAACGCGGCGATCTTGCAGAGTGGGTGGCCAGCACAAAAGTAGTTACTACTGATACTGGGTTGCGCGTCACATCCGGCATTTTTGAGGTGACGGGTGCTAAGGCAACTAGCCAAAAAGTAGGGCTGGACAGGTTTTGGAGAGACATTCGTACTCACACTTTGCACGATCCTGTCGCATACAAAAATCGAGAACTGGGAAGATTCGAGCTTCTAGACGAAATACCCGAGCCGACTTGGTATACATAATAATTTCGCACTAAGAGTGCACATATTACGCTACATAAATATCATCAATTTACTTATATACCTTCATTGGCGTCTCTACCGTCATGCGCTTCCAAACATCCGGACCTACCCACTCTCGTATATTCTTGAGCACAGCCACATCATCGATCGTTTGGAACTTTTGTGGAATTAATCTGTTGGCCTCTGTCCTGTTTGCGCTGGATCCAGTATGCGGCCAATCCGACGCCCAGATAAGTCGATCTGGCACTTGTTTCGCAAATTCTTTAATCAAAAGTTCGAGATCAGGATACCCTCCTTCGGCAAGCTGTGAAGATCGGTACAAGGCTGATACTTTGATGTAGACTTTACCCGCTTTTGCGAGAGCCATGAGTGACTTGAAGCCAGGCTGGTCTGTGATTGAGGAAATGTTTCGTGGAAGTAAAGAGTAGCCTTTCATACCGCCGAGATGGTCCGCGATGACTTCAAGAGGGAGTTCATTTATCGTATCGTAAATGTCTGCCACTGGTTAGCTTCTGATTTCGCCCGATGGTGGTAGTATCAGCTCACAATCCCAATCGACACTTGAGATGTACAATTGGCATTTCCAGTGGCTGTAATTTTGCACTCGTGTTGCGGTTGTGTTCATTCTATCCTTGAGCTGTTCATAATCAACTCCGCTCAGCGATGATTTGGTATTGATGCGAAATCCTCGAACACCGAGGTCATTCCATGCTTGCAATTGTTGTTCGGTTACCTGACTTTCGTTGAACACAGTGATCGCACGCAACAGTCTGGTCGGTTTTGGTGAGCAAGTCGAGTGGTTTTTCAGTAGCGCAATGATGAGAGAATTATCCGTTCCGTAGACAGATGGCTGCACAAGCACAAGATTTTGTGGCGTATGAGTCGTGGTAAGATTTCCATTGAAATCAAGGAGTTGGTCATTTGTTGCAGTCTCTGGCGTATAAACGCGCGAGGCATCATAAGGGTAAAGCTCTGGCTCAAAAACATGGACATGTGTGTCCCAAGAGTGCTGTGGCAAACGCCAATTGAGATCAATTGCCGATGCACAAGCCACACCACTAGTCATCGTCAGAGATATTCATAGTACATTCATCAAAGCTTGACTTACTTTGCAATCCTCAGTAAAATTGCGAAGAACAAGCCTTGTACAAGAGCGCCCGTCATCTTGAATAATGATAATAGTGCAAACGGTGGGCTTGCGAGCGAGAAAATTCAACGCTGCGGGGACATATGCAAAGACGAAGGGCAAGGCTGAACCATTGGCAGATGGGATTGGATACATCCGCCTTTGGGCCTTGGCTCAGGAAGTTGTTTCCGTCTGAGCGTAGTAGTAATAGTGGGGAACAAACTCTATCCTTGATGAAGCAGCTGCATGATCCGCAGTAATGCCGTTGATCCGGGAACTTTTGAACTGATCGTTTCGTCAATTATCCCTACCAATGCCAACGAATCTCGGTATGGTCAACATAAGATTCTATATTCAGGCTATATTTGGATCTCTTTACATCTGCTGATAGTTGTAGCACATCTAAGAGCAAGTTACAGTCACACTTTTAACACTTCAACTTGCTTGCTTCAGTACCAAACCGCAATCTGCATCACAACCTAAAAAGGCGTTCAAAGTGATATTATTCAAGATTTGGGCTTCGCCTTCTAATCATGATTGAGTATTGGCAGTGTACCTGTACTTACAAGTGATTGAATATGCGAAGACAGATGCGGCTGCTTTCTTGTAATGCCCATGCTTCTATCGCTTTTAGTTACTTTGGTATAAAGTGCTGCAAATTGTTCAGGCGTGCAATTGTGAGAAGGTAGTGGTAGTGCTTACTTCGTTCTTGGCATGTACTCACTTTTTGTCAGCTTTAGGGCCTTGATGACTCGGGAAAAGAAATCTCGGGGACCGAGAATTTGTGTCTCGCCGTTTTCAGAGCGTCTCCAGTCGTCTACTTTGCTTTAACTTCAAAGTAGGCGGATCAAAAAATCGAGTTAAATGCATGATGAACGGTTCGTATGATCAAGAAGAGCGATTGCTTTCACGTGACCGACTAGAAATGGGGGGCAATGATGACAGAAAGCCCGCAAGAAACAGCACCGACAGCATAAAGTTTAGTCCTTTATTTATTGTTTCGTTTCTATTTTCAATATCTCTAGCATTGAATGCTATTCAAAGAGTATATATCAATACTTCAGGGAAGCCTCAGGGCTACTGCGCTTCGATATACAGTGAGTTTTGCCACAAATGTGTTTTTCCGCGGCTTTACTGATTATGAACATCTAGCGGGGCTTCGTCTAGATAAAGAGATACCCTATGAAATGCATAGTAACTATATGCATGATAATCGCAACATATCCGATGCTCTTTGGGATCAGCTAGACTCAAATCCCGTAGCTGTGGCTTTGGACCACGATTTCATTCGTATACATAATCTTCAGCAATCTACATTCTGTCCAAGAGATCACACCAAACGATTGTATCAAATTAAAGCGTTTCATCATATCCACTGTTTAGTGAGTTCATATCGACGAATAATATTTGGAATGCACGTTAACCCAAAAAGAGGAGTATTCGTCAGGCTTACTTCGATGCATTGAACGCGTCGCCAGATGAGGAGCCTTTAATCCCTACCGTCCATGTGAACCACTGTCTGGATATGATCAGACAGGACACAATGTGTTTTGGAGATGATACGCCTACCCCAACTGGGCACCAAAATCACGCGATCGGGAATGGTGAGGCGCGCAAGTGTAAAGATTGGGATGCTTTGATTGAGTGGACCCAAGCGCCAGAAAGGCAATCGTGCTTTTAGTGGCCTACACGCAAGGTTGAATGTTGCTACAAATCTATGGCCTTCTGGGACCCGATAAAAGTTGCATCTTGTTTTGATGATCATGTTGTTGTAAGTTACCATTGAAGTCATAAAATTCGCCGCTTCGTACGAGCGTCAATGATTACCACAGTATTGTTAATAGCAGTATTGAAAATGGATGGCAAAATTCTCCTCTTGAAGCAACGCTAGCCAACACAGCCGCGTTCTGGTGTATTTAATGGCCCGTAATAACACCCATGTTCAGAACTTCTGCCAAGTGTGGTTCCCACCATCCTTTCCACCCCATCCCCAATGCTTATTCTCTCTTCTCGCTTCGCAGAGCCTACCATTGCATCCGACAAAAAACAGCCTTACTCTAGTCTGGTCACTTTTCTCAGGGACGTGACACGTGGCCAAAAAGTGTGGATTGCCCTTTGAAAAGCAAGGCACAATACATTTGCCGTTTTCATTTCCCTCACATTTGCCATTATGCTCCCAGCGCTCATAAGTCAAGTGACAGCCTTGGCTATTCGATGCAACAGCCCAATATTGTGCAATCACACCCGCTGTCGAAGCGCAAGCACTAATATGTGCCGTGTCGTAGCCTTCGCTATGAACAGGGCCTACATTGAGTGGGCCTGAAGAGGAAGTTAGGTTTGACTGATGATCGTATCTAGACCGATGTTCCTTGGACAACAATGAAAATGAGAAGGAAGATTGTACATACCTGCATGCCACCCGGCTTTTGCATCATATCTAATTTCGTTGATACGATTGTTGGTATGCTGATAATACCCCCGGATGATAGGCGAGGACGCCTTTGGTGCAAGATTGATAAAAGACAGAGCGGTACCTTTCTTGGGGCAGGGGAAGCGATGGCCCTCTTTGAAAGAATCCCCGCTGCCGTCCCAGCACAGCTCCTGAATATGATCATCCGGTCTCTGGAAGTAAATTCTATGATCGGTCAATAAACTTGTTTGTGAAGCATTGCTACAGTTAAGCTGTGACAGACATACCGGATATGACCGACATTGTTATACACCCAGCTAACTGCCCCAAGGCGACTATATGAAGCTGTGACCCAATTACCAATCTCGCCACGTTTACCACCACCGACTGCAAAACATGCGATTTTGTGATTTTTGGTGATGTAGTAGGTTCGTGAGTGAGGCTTTGAAATAGTCAGTTATCTTGAATAGTGGAGCGATAATGTATATTCTGCATACTCCTTGTTTATCAGTGTAAATAATCGAAGTAATGGGCGTCGGAACCATAGCTTGGCCAGGCTTAGTTATCTTGCCCGAGTCACCGTTTCCCCATTTTCCACCCCAATTGTCAGTCGTACACGCATGAAGAAGTCCTTGTTTATCTTGATAGAAAAGACGCTTCACAAGGGTCAGCCAGTCAGAGGAAAATCATTACGGAAGGTGGGGAAGGTGCGGGCAACATCGGAAAAGGGTTCACCAACGTAACTGCGTCCATTGTTGAACTGGAACCCTCCAACGTAGGATTGAGGGTGGATGTTGGTGACGACGGGAATGCTCGAGGCCGCCATGGTGATTACCAGTACGAAGGCTGCAGTCGGTCTTCAAATGAAATGCGTTTTATAGAGCACCCAGGCCACATACGGCGACGCTTGGTCAATCGATTCTTGACGTTTTGAATGAAGTCAGCTCACTTCAAATGCATAAGTTACTGTAGGTGTAATACTAATTCCCTGCAAGGAAGAGATATACGGCTCGCATATTGCCCGCATTTCAGGCCTGTTGGGACTATCTAGCCTTTTCGGCCTTCACAAGCCAATTCGAGCCCCTCAGCCTGCCCACTTTTCATTGCGTGTTCGTTGAATCAAGTAAACATCATTTTAAAATATGCCTGAAACATTGACTTGATGATGGATCTAGTAAAGCACGAGCAACTTTTCCCCATTTGGTCATTGTCGCCCCATCAAGCAGCTACCTGGAATCCCAGTAAACAGGTCTACCAGCAGGCCGGAAACCATGGCAGAGACGCCACGTCGGCGACTCACATCCGAAGGGAACAGGCGACAGCAGTACTAGCGGATTCTACCGCTTAGGAACACTTGCATAAATTATGGGTCCGATTGTGGCTGGCTGACAGTGGGGCCATCTCAAGTACATATTACCTCCGTATGTAAAGTTCAACCATGAGGAGCTCATTACCATGCCAATAATTTTGTTGTTGAACTGAATACGGACCGATGGCGGGTCCCGCATTGCGGAGTACTAGTTATATGGAAACTGAGCAATCATCAGCTGGTGAGCGCCATTTTTACGAAAACATGCAGATCTTGACGAATCAAACCCTTGAGTTGTAGTCAACCGCGAGTACGGTTCATCAAATTCTTGCGGGAGATGTAAGCATCTTGTTCGTACGATCGATGGAGTTAAATACATTGGTTATGTTAAGCCATCGTGCAGCACCAACTGCAGCTTGTCAATACTGAATTACTGCAGTCGACAGGCCACCAAGTACTCCGTATTTCTCAAAAATACGATGACCTGACCACGTCCGGCGCTAGAATACAGCGCAACTAAGGAATATTGAATAAGGTCACAACATTTAACGACATGTGCTATGAACCAAGGAACCTGTGAAGCACGTAGGCCAGCGACTTTACTCGCGGCACGAAAATTTGCATCCAAACTTGCATTGAAAAAGATTGCGACAGAATAGCGAGAAACTAATCATTCTGATATCTTCTTTCAGGTGAATACTAACTCACGCCAGCGCAGGCAGACCCAGCGGGAAGAAGTGTTGCACTTGAATGCATGAGCTCTTTCGAAAACTCCTAAGCTACCACTACTCGGTGTTGCGTTATTTAATTCTTGAGCGTGCAGAGTGCAGAATATTGGAATTGTATATCGCCGATTATGTACTGCATCACTGCAGATCAAAAGATTGTGTTACAAGCGTCAATCCAAGCCTAATGGGGATTTATACTAGTACCGAGTACGCCAGTTGCAGAAAATCAGTGGTAAGACTGATCTGGGGGATTTGCACATCGATCCTGCAGGCAAGTGGGGACCGAGACTAATCGGAAAGACCGTCATTCGTTATCGCTAACCGGCATGGTGGCTTAAGGGATCGACATCTTGTCTGTTACTAATGATCGAGCTAGGCATCCTTCTAAAAAAAAGCTACTAAACCAAAATCGCTTATGGTATGCAACTCTGTGTGTCTGTCTCTGTGCTTCATTCATTCCTCTATTGGATGAGAATACAGGCTATCGATGTATGCAGCAGAATGCTGAATCCAGCCACTACCTTTCTTGCTGTAAAAGTATGCCCTTTATTGCCAGCCTTCGCGTATTACACTGGCATGCGCAAATCCATTCGCTAAGGGCTTCTTCATATCCACCTTATCTAGCTTCTGTGCCTCAGATCGCGCTCGAGCCCACGCATTCAAAGCACCCTTCACGTTGACATGTGGATTGTCGCCACCTGTCTTGGGAATTTGATCGTCCGTAAGATGACCCGCCTGACGCAGCTCGTACACGCTTTTATGGATACTTGCTCCATGAGGAATGTCGCGAGGAGCGCCAAGATTTGGTGGCCAGTAACGAGGGACCCATTTTCCTTTCTCCAATTCCAAGCGAGTGAAGATAGGTAGAATCTCTGTAGTTCTCATCAACATTGTTGATCCTCTAATTGTATGATTTGCTAATTCACTCACCGATAATCCACCAAATAATTGTCATCAGCCATGTAGCTCCACCACCAAATGTGAGCATATCGTGCAAGTGAAAATTGTGCTGTTTCACAGGAGCGGCTGCTGCCAATGTCTCCTTGAGGCCCCTTTCGTAACGGGTTTCTATCTTGAGTCGATGCTCAACCTTGAGCGTCCGAAACGCCAGCTTCGAGTCCTTACACTTGGTATTCAGTGCTTCATACACCATCCACATGAGTGGAGTATCCGAAAGTAGGTGCTCCTCGCCTTTCTTTTTCTTCCAACCGCCGCCGACATCTCCATGGTTACCAGCGAACCACATCTCAACAACATCATTAGAGAATTTCTTATTATCAAGAATAAAAAGTGCTGGCTTGAACTTGACTCTCCTCTCATGGATAGATACTGCATGTCGGATATGGGTGGCAGCTGGGGTTGCCATGTGTTCAAACGACTTGCGGAACAATGGAATCTCAAATTGACCGACACTATTCACACAATCAAAAAGACCCAAGAAGTGTATGTTGACCTGAGGCCGACAGAACGTCTGTTTGAACTTCACCATAAAATCGGAGCGCTTGAGGTCTGATTTTGATGGTTTCGGCTTACCGCGGGATTGCTGGAATTCAGCAAACGTCTTCCAGGCAAACCTTACCATCTCTTCGTTGCCGCGCGACAAGAGGCCAACGGTGTGCACCATTTCTGCGAGAAAACGAGCTGTGTAAGCACCTCGAGAAAAGCCGAAGATGTACACTGCATCGCCAGGACTGTAGTATCGCATGAGGAAGCGGTACCCAGAAGTTACATGGTCCACAAAGCTACTACCGATGGCTTGGTCAACGGTTGCTTGGACTTGAGCGAGGAATCGACGGAGAGGAGTATTAGGCTGAGCAATTTTGCCCTCGACATAGGTTCCGATGCCGGCTAACAGTAATCAGTCAAATTTCAATGAGACCCTGGAAAGAATGAAATTGATTATGCGAAAGTTGGTAAATTGAAAGCAGGAAGACATCATATAGCTTGAAAATGATAGATGGGCTTGAGCAATAAAGATACACACATACGCTGGTAGTAGTGAAACTGCTCCGCATTATCACGATCAAGCATTTGATAAATCTTGACCACGTTGGTATCGGACGAGTCACCGTGAAACGCGTTACCTGTGCCATCAAAGCATAGTACTAAACGTCGGGGTACTGTTGGATCAACCATATTGAACCCTTTATTTTGTTAGAAGCATAGAATGGAAAGCATTTTAGCGTCACTTACACGTATAACTACTCGATTATGGCAATAAAGACAAGTATGAGCGGCCTACTGAGAATCTCGGACTCTTCTGACTCAATTTATGTAGTAAAGAAACAGTAAAAATCATAAATTCAATGGACACTATTCAGAGGGGTAGGGAATTTGACCGATCAAAAAGTCGTGGGTGATGCGAACAAGGTACTTCAAAGTCAGCAGGTGATGTCACCCAGGAGTTGAGTCAGGACGCGGGTCGCAAACATAACTATATTAACCGAGTTGCTCCCGAGCAATGTAACCAGGCGTTAGCAGTTCTCTCTAAACTGGCGTCATTTTGAGTAGCAAATCATAAAGGCGTCTAACGAGGCTCCGATATTCCATAGAGTACCCAAGTATGTCTGAACTATCTCCATCACATCCATCGTTAGTCTCCGATTGATCGGCATCGCAGCTAGCAGCTGTCGCAGATGCTTGCATGGGGTGCGTATTCCCCTGAGTGTGGTATACGAGGTGTTCATCGCCGATTTCGAGGAGGCAATAGCGAATCAACGTGTACAAGTGCGAAGCAAATGTACCTTCTCGCTTACTATTTCTGCAACGCCTATTCGGCTTCGCCAGGAACTAGTGCCACGTCATGAAAGGCCCCCCAGATTTGTTACTGCAATTATGGCCATATTAAGATTTGGTCCTATCTCATGCTTTGGCGGCGGGGTTTGCGCTCTTTGATCGACAGTGCAGGGCAGCCCGCTGTTCGTCAAACGCATCTTTCAGCTGCGGGTCGTGCCGCCGAGGAGAAAATTGGGATCTTTAGTTGAAGATCACTGCAAGATTCAATCGAATCAAAGACCCAATTTGCACTTCGGTCCTACCAATGCTCAGATCTTGATAGGGATGAAAGTTGGTTCTTGGCGATTATGCATCTACACTGACGCTCGCTACCAAATCTGAAAATCCTGTCCCCTTTTCTGGCTGAGCATTGCTATCAAATTCAGCTCAACTACACTGCAGCTGAAGTAGCACTGGTTAGAACGATGCGAGCCTCGAATCAGAGAGTAGCAATTATTACTTTTCCTTAGCACGACGTCATGCGACCCACCGCGACGAACACTACGATCCCGTAAATGCACTTCTTGCAGTCGGCGACTCTAAGAAATGCGGAGATGCTTTCTAAGTCTACTGAAGTGGTGTGAGCTGAGGCGTCTTTCAAGCCGTATTTCCGGACAAGGCCTATCGGTTAACAGCGATAGGCATGCAGCAATGAGTACGAGGAGCTGAGAATGCTGGAGCGTGCATTTCTAAGTCGAATGCATCATTTGGGCGACCAAATCAATTAATAAGCTGCAGCGGTGGATCAATGAGCTAAGCGGGGATCAACTGGACAATCGTATCACACAAATGCAAATTATTCAGAATGAATTCATGCAGATGACAAGTTTCCTTTGAAGCTGACTGTAAGTATATACCTCTTTCATACATGACCATTATAACTCTATCAATCCTCTCGATTTCTCCTTGAGTAGGCCATTCATCATGGCGGCCGCATTACAACCCGTGCCGCAAGGCCCCTCTTCACCAAAAGGTGGCATCACACAAACACTCATTTCTTTCATCGTCCTATTAGTTACCCTCATAATGGAGCCAAACATCACGAGAGCAGCAGGAATCTCAAAAAGTCCAAAGGCGTCCCGGTTCTCTGCCTTTCTGCCAGGCGTCGGCAAGTCGAATCTGAAATGGTATCAGCGACTTTTCACTTTGAGTGGGTGGAAACTCAACATCAAAATCTCCACCGAACAATGGAAGAGCCGACTTACAGTCGTTGCCAGTTCTGTTTCAAAAGCATGGACGTCTTTGGGCACGTTTCGTTACATTGCTGCTACCGGTTTCGTGCTGCTTATAGTATATTTCGCATATACACTATGGAACACAGAGACAGTTCAAGGTTTTGTTCATCACAACAACGGCACCTCTACCGCCCATGCAAACGGATCAATGAATGGTACTGTGGTAAGACCCAAGTCCACTGCGGCAAAAACGTCAACGTTCGCTTCTGTTCAGCTCCCTGGCTTGCTGAGTCGGAAGGACTCACGGCAAACACAACATGCCCCTGACACACACTATGATGTTGATGCAGCGTATTCATCTCCAGAACAGGCCTCTTCGAGTATAATTCAGGACATCCGAGGAGCTGGACTGAAGATGGTCCGAGGTGACATCAAGACATTACTAGAGGTAGCATTCTCAGCTGGCAAACCAGTCGATGACAAGAAGATGGCGGTAAGTAGAAAGAGATGCTGATATCACGAAATCTAATAGTATTATCAGATGGAGAAGGTAGTTGCAATAGCAGCATCCTTGCCGCCTAATTCCAAGGCACGCACGATCCTTACAAATTTTCTTACGGAGGGGCTATGGAAGAGTCTGCAACACCCACCATTGAGCTATCAAGGAGAAAAGTTCGAGTATAGAATGCCTGACGGAAGCTTCAATGTACGTTTTAATGCATACAACTATGCCCGATTGTAACTTACAAACCAATTAGAACGTGTTATTCCCAGATTTAGGGAAAGCAGGCACTCCGTATGCCAGGACTGTACGCAGGCTAAGGAAGCTCGATGGCGTCAGGCCTGACCCAGGTTTGCTTTTCGATAGTAAGCAGATTGCTTTTTGTTTGATAAGTAAGATGCTAATTTGACCAGCTTTGATGGGGCGCTCCCCGGGAAAATTTAAAGAGAATCCTGCTGGCCTCTCCTCCGTACTTTTCTATCATGCTTCAATCATCATCCATGGTAAGTGAATGCCCTGGCCTCATTACACGTAAACTGCATATCTAACTTTTGAAGACATCTTCAGGACCAATCGCCTGGATCCGAATATTTCAGATACTTCTTCTTACCTCGATCTTGCCCCACTCTATGGATCAAGTCTTGATGATCAATTGAAAATCAGAACCATGGAACGTGGACTGCTAAAGCCTGATACATTTCATGAGAAACGACTGCTTGGACAGCCTCCAGGCGTCAACATCATGCTTGTGATGTATAATAGGTTTCACAATTATGTTGCCGATATGCTTCTCAAGATTAATGAAGGCGGGAGATTTACTTTACCGCCAGCGAGGAATGAGCAGGAGAGGAAAGCTGTATTGGCCAAACAAGATAATGATTTGTTCCAAACAGCCAGACTGTAAGTTTGCCATGTCGCAGCTCGTCTATCATCTCGCTAATAACTAGGGATTAGTATCGTTGGCGGATTATATATCAATATTTCGCTGCACGATTACCTACGAGGTCTCACCAATACGCATCATACTTCAAGCAGCTGGACTATTGACCCTCGCGTCGAAATCAAGAAGGCTAATGGCGAAGAAGTTGCACGTGGTGTTGGTAACCAAATATCTGCTGAGTTTAACCTCCTCTATCGCTTTCATTCAATCATTTCTCAACGAGATGAGAAATGGCTGAACGAATTTTTAGCTAGTCTGTTTCCTGGGACTAAGAAGAAACTTGATGAATTAACCCCACAGGAACTACTCCAAGGTTTGTTGAGATGGGAGCAGAATATCCATCCAGATCCCAGCAAACGTACATTTGATGGTTTGAAGAGGGGCTCGGACGGAAAGTTCAAAGACGAAGACCTTGTCAGGATTATGACTGATGCAATGGAAAGTCCTGCTGGTTGGTGCTCCTATCTAATCTTGGCCGCTTGAGTGTGCTAAATTCAGTAGGCGTCTTTGGTCCTAGAATGGTGCCGAAGGCTTTGCGTGTGGTTGAGACTTTGGGTATTCTACAGGCAAGAAAATGGTAAGTCTCCCTCAGCTATAATTAGCTCCGAAACCAAGCTGATGTAGCAATATAGGCGTATGGCATCGCTAAATGAATTTCGTTCATTCTTTGGCTTGAAGAAATACGAAACCATGGAGGATATCAACCCCGATCCCGAAATCGCAAATCTTTTGCGACATTTATATGACAGCCCAGATATGGTAGAGTTGTACCCAGGTTTGTTCATCGAAGAAACCAAGCCTCCAATGTCACCCGGAAATGGAGGGTGCTTAGGTATGCTCACACAAACGGGAGAAGAACCCCGTGCGCTTAGCTAAAAATCATGTAGGCTTTACCGCAGGACGGGCCGTATTCTCTGACGCTATTACCCTTGTTCGATCTGATCGATTCTACACTATCGACTACACGCCATCGACCTTGACCAATTGGGGTATGCAAGAAGTGCAACAGGACTACAACGTGTAAGTGTTTTGCGATGTCTCCATGGTCTGCTATTTCTACATTGAAGCTCACACATGTGCAGTATGGGAGGATCGATGTTCTACAAGCTATTCCAACGCGCATTGCCCGGATGGTATCCGTATAACAGTCTCCATATCATGCAGCCCATGTACACATGGAAGAAGAATAAAGAGATCGCCGAAGAACTGGGAACAATCAGTCAGTTCACGCTCGCCCCGCCGAAACCCCCACCAAGCCCAGTTATCCTCACAAAGCATGCGACAATTTGTAAAGTGTTGAAGGACCAGACGGCTTTCCGTGTTCCCTGGCTCGCTGCACTCAACGATCTTTTCCCTGGAAAGAAGGATTATTCAGATTTTATGCTTGGTGGTGACGCAGCCCAAAACACAGCCCAGAGACAGTTGATGAAGGGAATCATCTACGGTCCTACCGACTTTGCGAAGCTACTTCGTGAAACTGTGAAAAGTACTGCCAGCGCACTGCTAAAGTCCCAAACCTTCGAACTGCCTGGCGCAGCTTCGCAAATTAATGTATTGAAGGAGTATGCCAATACGAAACAATCATAGAAAGGAAATTCTTGCTAACAGCTGTAGTATCGCTATTCCAGTCAATACCATTATCCAAGCCGATCTGTTTTCACTCGACCTTCGAAGCACCGAGAATCCCAACGGCTCCCTTTCTATTCCTGAACTATACAAATATCTGGTCGATGTTCGAACTTGGGGTTTCAACAATAGTGACCCTGCTATGGCTTTCCGTCGACGTCTCTGGGCTCAACAAGGCGCTAAAGTACTGACAGAGACCACAATCTCGGCCGTCTCCCACCTTGCCGGTGGCGCGAAAGGAATTTCTAGTCGCTTGATGAATCTGGTAAAGAAGTCGCCTACTGCGCACGTGAGGGAAGGGTCACTGCGATGGTATGGTCAGCATGTAGCGAAAGAATTGTTAAACAATGGCAAGACGGTCGAGGAGGCCGCAGATATCATGTGGTTGACTGCGCTTGCAGGAGTTTCAGTGCCAGTTGGACTTGTGAGTGTCTTCCATGTGAATGCTTTTCGATATCGGACTGCTAAGCAGCTAACTTCTGTAGTTTGCCGATATACTGGAATTCTTCCTTCAACCCCAGAACTCAGAGCACTGGGCTAAGATCCAAGATATCGTGTCACAAGCAGGGCCCACATGTGAGCAACTGCTTCGACAATATGTTCTTGAAGCACAACGCATGACAAGCCGTCAACGCAATTTACGTATTTGCGCTCAGGACTGTTCGATTGATGGCCATAATTTCAAACGTGGAGAGGCGGTCATTTGTTTACTTGGCCAAGCCGGCCACGATACAAGTGGTGTTCCTGATCCTCATGTGTTCAAGCCTGGAAGGCCTGCTGAAGCATACATACACTTTGGACACGGTCCACATGAGTGCCTTGGTAAGGAGATATCGCTCACATACTGCGTTGGCTTGCTTGAGGTTATGGCAAGTCTCAAACATCTTAGGCCCGCACCTGGAGCGATGGGAGAACTAAAATGCATCCAAGTTGGCACGGAAAAATGCTATCTGGATGATACATGGTCATGGCTCACATTTGACCCAACGAGTAAGTCAATTTATTTTAATTCTAAGGTGTTACTTGAAAGCAGTAGAGTTGCTAACAATGTCAAGCCTGGAAGCTTCATTTCGATGGAGTTGGCAAAGGTGTGTGTCGCGGACACTCAGTCTTTGATCCTGTATCAGCTGGACAGGACATGAACGCTATTTACGATGGCCTTCAATTACAAAATATCAAAGGACCTCGAAGTGTAAACATTGCTGGGTCACAACAAGCCGATGAGCATACGCAATTACGAGAGCCAAAGGACGAATCCATCGAGATCCCGGCCCCTCCGCCATCACAGGATACTCATGCGGACGAGGCAAGAAGGCCACATGAAGCTCTCCAGAGCGATGACTCCCGATCAGGTGGGAAGAAAGGTTCTATCCCGGTCACCCCAGTTCCAAGATCGAGCGATGATACGGCTCAGGGCGCTGCAAGCAGTAGCATCCCTGCCCCTTCCCACGACCAAGAGGCAGCCAATGCTCCGGCAGGAACTGAAGCCGTAGCCTCCGGGAACTCGCCAATCTTGTCGAACACCGGTAGAGCACAACCGATTGATCATGTTCCTAAGGCAGATTCAGCCACTTCCCCTCGTCAACCAGAACAGCTCCGGGGCGCAGCGACCGGAGTTTCACCCTCAAGCTCAGGCTTGGCGGGCCCAGGACCTGCAACGCCTGATTATACGCCAAAGGCTACTGCTTCGGGTACTGCGCCAACGTCTGCTGCACCAAAGATTGCGCCGACTCCGGCTATTACTGGCCCTGCTGCCGCTACTCGGACTATTCAACCACCACTCACACCCGGGCCGGTGTCCAGCACAAATGATAAAGCACCAAAAGCACCAGAAGTGTCTGGAGTACAGCCCGGGCATCCTACAATTCCAAGTCAAGTAATTCCAAAAGGCTATGAATTTGGTATCGCTGGTGGAGGAATGCAGGCTACTACAATTTTCCATCGCATCGGAACCACTGTTGAGATCTTGGACCATGGAGTTCCAATTCCCCAAAGCGACAATAAAGGGACCCGTAATTGGTTCGTTAGTAACGCATCTCAAGCTGCCTTGGATGTTCAAAAGCCGCAACTAGTGTCTGAGCCTCACCGAAGTGAAGCTACGACGTCTAGCGAGGGCACTACATCCACATCACAAAATATTCAGATCCAGGATTCAGTGGAATCACTTGAAATTCCTCTTGCCTCTCACGAGGTATTTTTTCCTCCAGACTCTCAGCGAGATGCAAAAGTCAAAATGCCAGAAGAACTGTTGCCTCCACCACTCCCAGAACACGCCAATGGTAATATCATGATCGGCAATGGAACAATCGGTAATGGAACTGCAAAGCCTTCACTAAGAGAAGTAGAGCCGACTGGCCTCAGTCAAGTAGGGTCATTTAGTACTACCGAGCAGTATTCATACCCGCAGCACAAGTCCGAGTCATCCAAAACGCAGAACTTTACACATTCATTCACCTCTGATGCCGGCCGTTTCATTAGCATTCGAGCACTCGAACTCGATCGTAGCAATTCGCACTCTGTCAATGCTAAGATTAACCATACCACTCGGAAAGATGTTACCGTCAATGTAGAGGCCTCCAAGAACACAAAACTGTACCGATGCGATGTGGATTGGATGTTCTCTCATGAAAATGGACTCGAACTGGGATTCTGGAGTACTGGAGATGTGCAGTCTGGACTCATAGCCACACAGACTGTTCCTATCAAATTTGACAGGCCTATGGAGGGAATTAAGGGCATTCTCGTCGCTCTCGATGGCTTCGATGCTGAGGGCACATCTGGAGGTGCGACCTCGCTTGACATCGCTGTCAAAATAACGACTTCTGATAAGAATGGATGTACCATCGAAGTCAAAGCGGGGCCGGGCTGCAAGCTTCATCGCGCAAAAGGTTACTGGCTTGCCTACACGCAGTCCAATGGTATAGTCACTGGAGACTTCACCTCGGCTGGAAAGCGGTACGAGGCACCGGTCAAATTCGATGACCGTGTACACAAATTTGACACGGCGCCAAAGGTCATTGCTGGGTTGAGAAAGGTTCAATTTGACATCTCGAAAGGGGATGCAAAATGCGTCCTGAGCGCCACGGATATTACCAAGGAGGGGTTCAAATGGGGTTGGGAAACATCTGCGGAATCAATGGTGGGTGTGTGCGAAGGCGTTTACATCGCCCTCGATCAAAAGCTGCTGGCACCCCATCAAGTATGAGCCATTTGGGCTAGGGTAGCAAAGGAGGATAAAGGACCAGAAAATATGAGCAAGGGTAGTACGCACGTTACCATCTCTTATGGTTTTTTCTTTTGTCAGTCATTCAAGTAGTTTGAATTGATGCTCTATGAGGAAGGGCTACCTGATCATATAAATTGTCTATAATTTGATCTGATACTCTTGCATCTTGGCTTTAGCTTTATCCAAATGTTCTTCTAAGTCTATCTCCCAGATCCATGCATAGGTCGAGTCAAGATGTTTTTTGAACTTTTCACTGTCATCTCCAACACCAGGACACATGAAGCACTTGGTTAGGCCTGACTCCCTACCTATCTCAACCAACTGTTGTGATCTTGATCGCCTCACGCTGTCGTATGCTTTGAATGCAAGAGTCAGATCTTCCTCATTTTCAACAAGTGCAAGTAGCCCGCTGAGCACATAGGCGTCTTCCATGGCCATACCTGCCCCAGCACCATTGTGCGGCGTAGCTGCGTGTGCGCTATCGCCGAGCAAGCAGACCCGACCCCGAGCATAGGGACGATCGTGCTTCAGGTCGAAGAGCGCGCGTCGCTGTGGCTGGCTGATACGAGACATGAGATTGAGTATTCGAGCATCCCAGCCTTTCCAATTTTCAAGCATCGCTTCATACGATGTTGGTACAAGCCAGTCGTCGTCTTCCCATTCTGGGCGGTCATCGTTGACTACAGCAGTCATGTTCATAAATTCTCCGTCTTCAAGGGGGTAATGAACGATGTAGCCACCATAGCCGCACTCCAATGTCATAGATTGTGCCCTCTCCTGTCCAAGTGCGGCTATCGCTACATCCAGTGGAAATAAATGGCGATAGGCGAATTGACCAGAATACACAGGTTGCACGCTCTGCCCACAAACAAAAGGCCGGGTGCGACTCTTGATCCCATCGCAGCCCACGACCGCATCGGCGATCGCTGTTGTCCCATCTTCGAAGAAGAGCATCACTCTGTGATCTAGCATCTGCTCCACCCGTTCGAGCCTCTTATTGAATGAGGCTGTTCCATCAGGGATGAGCTTGATCATTTCGTCCAGTAGCCGCGCACGATGCACGTAACCACTCTCAGTATGGTCACGTTGCGTCCAAAAGACCTGCCCGGCATCACCCGTCACCTCGCCGGGAGCATTGCCGTTTTGGCCCAGCGATTTGTTCTGTAATTGCATGCCATATCTGTACGTCAACCATGTGCCGGGTGAGTTTGGGGTTGCCAGCTTGCGATAAGCCGAAATGAGTGCCGGCTGAATCAGTCCTAAGGCCCGAATAGCGTTGGATCCAAAGACAACCCCTGCACCTATTTCTGAAAATTGGGCTGCAGCCTCGTAAATGTGGAATGCCACATTCCTGTGTTGTAAGCCAATTGCAAGGGCAAGGCCACCAAGGCCGCCGCCAATTATGGCGACGTGAAATTCACTTGTTTGTGTATCAGATGGCATGGTTTTGCTTGACCAAAGTAGCGTGATAGGGGGAAATTGGAGGGCTGGATCTTATTGTTGTTCTCTGAACGTCATCTCTTCATTGGCAGTTCGCTCCTTTATCTTTTGGAGCAAAACTTGTCTTCGTACCATAATCATATGGAAGGATTCATGGCCGTGAATTTTGACTAATAGCCCAGAGTCCCCTTTCCACAATTGGTATTAGTCAAGTGGGACCATTAGTAAATTGGGGCAGCGCCTAGCACCAACTACGTGTTTTGTGACATTACAATAATAATACGTTACACCGCGGTCGTATTACTTTAGAAAGAGATCCTCTTTGTTGCATTTTGCAATCAAGTTATTCCTTATTCTGATACCGATACTTCTTCAACAACGCAAGCATGTCTACTACCGCCGAGAGAACGACCGTCCCAAATATCAGTCTCATGTTGGATTCGGTCCTTGCCAATCTGCCTGCCCCAGGCCTGCGCTCAGTTCTGCGTGATTTGATTTCATCCCACCCAAACATAGTCGCAGATATCAATTCCCAATCAACATTGTATCTGCAAAGAGAGTATGCGGGAATCGATCAAACGATACAGGATGACGCCAAATCCGTTGGGGATGTACAGCGCGTACAAAAGATTATCAAGTCCTTTATTGGTTGCCGGCTATGTGTTGAAAGCCTGGCACTGATGACCCAGGTTCTCCAGAAATGCTTGACTCTATTCAAAACCTCGTTTGGTGACCAGGAAAAGAAATTATTGTTGTCCTTGGATAGCGATATTGCACAAGCACTTTCCCTCGTTCTCACTCGCGATCCTAAAGACACTGAGATCTCTGCAATTGAAGATCTATTCTCATGCATTAAATCGCTTGAGACGTATCATTCCTTCAGCCGTAGTCACGCGAGCCCACTCCTTCATCACCCCAGACTCAGTAAATACGACGTAGCAAAAGACCTCAAGATGATTACAGCTAGTTCTATAGATGTATTTGCCAATGTCGAGACTTTCACGATTGGCGAACGCAAAGTTCCACGTGTGTTTTGTGGTCTTTGGCAGCTATCCAGCTCTGCATGGGGCACATGCTCGCTGCAACAGGTCATGGATGGCATTGAAAGCTACGTTCAGAAAGGGTTCATTGCATTCGACATGGCAGACATTTATGGCGACGTAGAGGTCGTTTTTGTAAGTTTTGATACCCCCTTCTCTTCGGGATGCTTACGTAGCTGAGCTGATGATTGTAATTCAGGGGGAATTTCGAAAGCGCTTAGAAAGGCCAGAAATGGTCTTCGCAGCAACGAAATACTGTACCTTCAATAGCAGTGGTAGTGCATCTGCACAAGTTGAGCTGTGCATCTCCGAGCGTCTTCAAAAGTTAAAGTCAGACTCGGTTGACCTGCTGCAATTGCACTGGCAAAATGTAAGTAATGCTCACAGAAGTAAAAGTATGAAAGCTTTTGACATCATCTAGTACGGCGATTCAAGGTATTTAGAGGTATTGGAGGCTTTACGAAAGGATACCAGAGTGTCTCACTTAGGGCTTTGTAATTTCGATACTGAGCATATGGAAGAAATACTAAATGAGGGGATTGGTATCAAAACGAATCAGGTCCAGGTACTCCGAAAATGATATCGTTGTACTGTTCAGTATACTCACGTGGCTCACAGTTTTCTCTCATCGACTCACGTCCTACGGTTAAGATGGCTGCTCTTTGCGAAAAGCGTGGTATCAAGCTGCTCACCTACGGGACTTTAGTAAGTAATGCGGGCCCTATATATAGTCGAGCACTGACGCAAGGGGAATTATAGTGTGGAGGGTTTCTCTCAGACTCTTGGATTGGCAAGCCAGAGCCGGGTGTCTTCTCCGAAGAAATCACCCCAAGCCAACGCAAGGTAAGCATATTTATAGAGTAAGAGCTGAGGTAACGAGCTGACAAAAGGCGCAGTATTATGAAATGATTGTTTCGTGGGGCGGATGGTCGCTTTTCCAAGAGTTGCTTGCGACGCTTTCGACAATAGCAAACAAACATAAGGTCAGTGTCTCTAATGTAGCAACGAGATGGGTACTAGACTTCCCATATGTTGGTGCAGTCATAATAGGCGCTAGAATGGGCATCAGCGAGCGTGCAGATGAGAATTTGGCTGTGTACGGCTGGCGCTTAGATGAAAAAGACCAAGGAGCTATTGAAAAGGTTCTCGCAGTGAGCAGACGAAAAGACATGGTTTTAGAAATTGGGGATTGTGGGACTGAACATCGTTGAACTTGGGCACAGGGCGATCTGCAAAGATGACCTGGACTGCAGATGATAGATTGTGATTATTTATGCCGACCAATTTACCATCTTGAATTTGTTCGCTGGACACTAGAACTCGCTGTCTCAAGTGCTTGCCTCAAATCTAAATAGAACATGGTTGATATTATGTAAGACCTTATATAGCTAACGCCAAGGAATGCGAAGGGCAGAACATGTCTTCACATTATCAAACGGGAAGATGCATGTCAATGCCAAACCCAAGTTCTTATCTAAATCTCCTCTAACCGTCTAAAGAGCTACATGAAGAATGTCCTGAGGAGAAAGCTTCTGTGTCACTACAACCTTTTCAAGGAAAAGCGAATTGACTAGAATGTCCGCCAGAGGCTGGGCATGATCGGCTCCAATGGTGTTTTGAAGCAGGATGGCGCAGGACTCTACTGATTTTACTCGTGAAGTGCGGCAAAGGAGCGCTGCGACCAAAGAGCCAGGAGTATCGACGGCAACAAAGCACAAAGCACTATTGGTCCACTCGACCCTGAGTTTCTCAGTTTGCACGGTCGAGGGACTGGTATGGCTGCCATAGAGAGCGGCAGCAATGGGATTCTCGAGGTCTTTGTTCAGGCAATCGAGTTGAATTAAGTTGACAGTGGCGTCCGAGAGAGGCACTAAATATTCACAGACTGGTTTCAGAGCCCGTGCGACGGCTGCGTTGTGATCAACCACCGTATTGACAAACTCTTCAATCACAGCAGAGGTAACATGAGGTGCGGTAACGAAATGGACCCAATCGCCCTGAGGGGAGAGATTGAAGTGGTCGATCAGCCAAGGAGGTTGCCGTTGGACAAGGGTGACTAGCGACTCAGAATTAAACAGTGTGTTGACGCCGGCATGCTGAAGCAGGGAGCGGAGATGGCGAGCATTGGCGAGGCAGTGTTGGTAAAGGGCATCGGAATCCTGCTGCGACGTAAGCTGGCGGTACAACCACAACTCGAAGACAACACGACGACTGAGAAAGCCATGGTGCGCCACGAGCTGTGCCGAGGGCGAGTCAGGGAGAGATTGGGGAGCCCAGCATATGACTTGGCCCGCTACCGAGAGCCCGGGAAACTTGTGCAGACTGACGGAAATGCCCTGGACGACATAGCGGCGGCTTGCTGACTCGACAGAAGGTGTGCCGGGCGGGCCCAATGTGTAGCGAGCCATAGAGGCGCCGAGATTCAGCGCCCCATCGAGGTGCAGGTGGTCGATACAACAGTCGACGCTGGCAGCAGCGGTGTGGAGAGCATCGAGGTCGTCTGTAGCGCCGGCGAAAGTGGTTCCTGCGCTTGCAAGTAGTACAGCGGCAAAGGGTCGGCCCGCCGCTTCTGCCGCGCGCTTATCGCGGGCCAGGGCCTGTGCCAAGGCGCTAGGCTCTAGACGGCCCAGGGCGTCTGCGGGAATGCGCACCACCGCCGTCTGGCGCAGGCCGTCGTGGTCCAGGGCTATTTTGGCAATGCTGTAGTGGGCGGCGGCCGAAGCATACAGTGTTGCATGCGGCAGTCGCCTCAAAGCGGTGAGCAGGCCGATGCGGTTGCTGGCGGTGCTGCCGCTAGTGAATGCCGCCGTCACGAGACTCGCTTGCACATCCAACGCCGCACACGTCCCTTGGAGCAACTCGCGTGCACGCATCTCCGTCCAGGTCTGGGCCTCAGGAACATATGGCGCCGTCATGGCGTGAGCTACCATGGGCCCTATCACGGAGAGCGTCGAATGGTTCCCCGGATAGCCGCACGAGTGAGCCGAGAGCGATCGCCAGGTTGCTGCGGTGTAGGAGAGTCGTTCCGCCATGGCCCCGGGCACGGCAAATGCAAAAGCACTGATCCAAGGCCGCTTCACCACTCTATTCCCATCCAAGCCGGTGCCAAAGTCTGTTAGCAGTTCGCTTGCACTCGACATGGTCGCAGCCGGCTGCACTGCAAGCATGGCCGAACCGTCAGCTAATCTCCGTGCTCCCCATTTGCTGAACAGCCCTAATGGCAACCAGGGACCCGCCTCAATAACCATGTCGAGTCCGCGGCGATCCATCCGGACAGGCACGCCTACGGCTGTGAGTCGAGCTGCTACAGTGTCGCGAACCAGCCTGCACTGCTGGTGTATTTGCTTCCACCCGGCAGCGCCGAATCGAGCCTCGTGCAGGGCGACCAGTGCTCCTCCCAGGGCATCACGCGAACCGGAAACTGTGTCATCGTTGCCGGCGACGCATTCGACAAATTGTCCATGGCTGAAGCCAAGTTGCCGCGGCTTGAGGGCGACGACCCATTCGCCCCCCATCCCACTCATGTTGACACCACCTGCAGTGATCGTGGCCACCCCCACACTCTCTCCCACGTTCTCACGCTTCCCCACACTGACCCCAGCGTCAATCTCTCCCTGGCGGTACACTACCCGTATCCGCGGCACGTTGAGCCGCCTGCGTTCTGCTCTGCCCAGCGTTGTAACCTCGTCAAAGCATCGTGTTGCGTCCAGATGGATCAGCGCTGGCAGTCCAGTCCGCTGCCCCAGTACCGCTACGCGTTTGGATATGGCCTCGAGGTCGTCGTATCCACCCCCATGAGTGTTTCGCCAGGTTGCCACTACTATAACCGCATTGTTCGATATCTTGTCCAGTACCGCATCCAGGTGTGTCAAATCCATGCTCCCCTGTTGCGAACACTGTACGCGCACCAACGGCACGCCGAGCATCGCAGCAGCGCTCTCAACTCCTGCGTGGGCGCTAGCCCCGGCAACCAACGTCACCGGGGCTGTCGGAGCAGCCTGTCGGATGCTCTGCCGCACTGCCCGAATGCAGAATTCGTGTGCTTCGCCAGCGCTGCAAACATATCCGGCTGCTTGGTCTATACTCAATCCTACTCGTTCCGCCTTGGTGACCACAGCCCATCGTTCAAACTCCTTGAGATGGAAGGGCCAATTGCTCGGTTCTTCCTCGGGCACCAAGATGCCATTGTTGTGCCAAAACACTCCGGCCTGTCGTAATGTGCTCATCGTGTCTAACACCACCGCATCCAAGTCCGGCGAAAAAGGAGAAATGGGGCCGCTTCGCCATTTCTTTAGAAGCTCGTCCACCTTCTTCACCAGCTCCTCTAGCTTGTTCTCTGCCCATTTCTCGGTCAATGGGGTTTTCATCCAAAACTTCTTACTCTCGTCAACGGCGTGGAAAAGATCGACTGTCATCATGTGCGAAATAACCGAAAGCTAAAGACACTGTAACTCTTGTGCTTCTTCTATCGCCTGCTTTTAGTCTGCGCTACGCTTTGCGTAGGGTTCTACAAGACAGCCATGTTGACTAATTAAGTGATGCTATTTGTCGCTTTGACTTTGATATCATCCAATCGATCAAATCATCACCTCCACGCCATAGCCTTGTGTGCAAGTCAACAAATTCTCCCAGACATCATCCAATCTCGGCCACTCTTTGCCAGTCAATTACTCCACCAGCTCAAGGCTCAACCCACACCACGCGTGTTCCAGCACCAGCTATCGGCGACCAAACGACTAATGTCAATCCACTCCGCACAACCTCACCACCCTGACAGACAAACATCTTTGACTAAATCTCACTACATTCATAAGTCTTCTTGGATAAAAGTTGTGCCAAGATATGCAATATTGGTCTCCAAATGTGTAACGAGAAACCGTGTATGAATATCTCCACTCAGATTTCTACATGATGGTTTTGTTTGTCAGCCTTATTCAGTGCCATACAAGAATCATTCAAACACCTCTACATCTATCCACTTCGCGATGTACGGCCAAAAATGATAAGAGGCCAAGGTGTCGCGAAGAGTATCTCAAGTTGCCTCCGTGCAATTTTCCTTTTTTTCTATCCTTTACTGTTTAGTAGATATAAGGGGTTATAGCCACATACTCGGCTTAGCTTACGTGCCCCATGTATCCCCCACTTTCCCTTTGGCATTGGGCTCACCTGCATCCACTAGCATTTGAAAACCCAATGCATCACATCCATCTACCGAAAGTCTATGACCTGACCGCAGCATTATTCTTGCAATTTGGTAGCATTGTTGGCCCCCCTCGTGCCGAGGATCGGGTACGCAACGCACGTCGTATCACTTTCTTAACAGAGCTTAGCATGTCCCATGCTTCGAGTACGCCACTAACATATGTAGTGACCTCGCTTGTTCCTACATGTGCAGCAAGGATTATAAAGCAACTTGAAACCTGAATGCGTAGGAACTTTCCATGCAAAGCAGGTGGTAGAGCACATGTACAATGTGATTACACCGATTAGCACCTGCAGTGGGTATCGGAAGCTGTATCGTTTGTAAATGTTCCATGGTTTGATAGCATGAAATGAACCCTCTACGGCTAGTTGGAGCGCATCTTATGTCATAACGGAGGCATATCGGTGAAACAGAGTGGTGTGATACCGTAAGCGTCTGAGCCGACATCGAGGCACAACCTTCATGCTGTACGTTTTCACCAGACTGGACAAGCGCTAGCAGGGCGCGGGAAAGAAAGGCTAAGTTTAGATAACGTCTTGAGCCACGTTAGCGTATCGGAACAAGCAGATACCCCAGCGGCTCATGACCCAGCCCACAGTTGCCATCCGATCCTGGAAGCAGATCGATAGAGTCCATGATCACCAAGGGTTGCTATCACGTTGACCACCAACTCTCTTGCCCCAACCCTGAATGCTGCTGCTAGTGTAGGGCCAAGCTAGCGACACAACGGTAGTTCACATGGCACATTCGGAGAGTTCTGAGATCTGCATAGCTACATGTACATTAGGACTACCTTATCCATAAATCTCATGATACTCTAATTCAAGGAACTTTTCTTGCCCGTGCTTTAATTACAATACTCGACTTCTATACAGCAGGATGGCCGAGAGTTAGTGATTGTATCAAGCTTTCGTTGTACATGCTTCTCTGATTCTCAGCAGCTCAGCCAAAGTCAGGCAAAACGACGGATGCCCAAACAGCACCAGAGGACGACTGGACAAGACTCGAGGACCAAGTGGAGAAGAAAAGGGTACAGAATCGCATCGCGCAGAGAAACTACCGTATGTCATTTGTTTCTGTAAAGAATAGGGCCATAGCTTATAGCAAGACTAAAACTCGTTGCTGTAGGCCAGAACCTGAAGCGCAGAATTGAGGAATCGGAAAGAGAGAAACGGATGAGGATAGAGTTGGAGCAGCAGAATGCTGCCCAAGCGGAACTGATTCGTGCACAGGCAAGCCTTCTTGCTTGTTCGAAGCAGCATATACTTCAACAGGCAAGCCAGAAGATGAGCAGAAGTGCCCAAGATTCGATCTTGAAAGTCACCAATTCTCAGCAACAGTTATATTGCAGCCAACAACTCGATGAGGGATGCATCGGCAGCGTGCACAATTTTGATTATGCAAATCATCACTTACGCCTGCATACTTTGGCAACATCCCCTACTGGCAGCCCTGAGAAATTTGGGGCTGGGCTTTCACCAACCTTGCCGAGCCTCTCGGCTGGAAGCACTTCCACGGGCGCTGAACCCTATTTCACAGACAACAGGATTATGGAATTCACGCAACAGGGCCTCGAGCAAGGTTTCAACGTACCAAGAGGTAGGCAAGGAAAATGTCGTTGACAACTGCTGTCACTAATTATGTTATGAAAGACGATATCCTCTTGAAGGCATCGCCTGGTACGATGGAACAGACTGAACAGTTTCAAGAAGAGCAAGATCAAACTGGCGGAGTATTCCCTGCTGGTCAGGAGCCTTTTGCTGTGCTTGGCGACTGGCTAGCAAATGGAGAGGACCCTGGCGAGCCAGGGATTGCTATGAGCCCAAACCAGCGTCAGCATGGCAACCACATGCATAGTTCAAATCATGGAATTCTGCAAGCCAATCCGGCTTCTCCATGGAATGATCGAACCGCACTATCTGTTACGTCACCTAACGGATCTCGTTTGCAAAGGTTCACGACGGATTCACCAAACTCTGTCAACACATCAATCAATGAGCGCATCGAATTTCTAATCAACATAGCCCGCGAGGTGGGATTTGAAAGCCTGGAGCACGCAACGTCTGCATTGCACACAACAAGGTTTGAGGAAGGCTCGGTATGTTCAAATGCCCAACGGCTTGGTCGACTTCGCCGACTGCCCAACCTTCTGGATTCATTACTCTTGGAGTCTGGCTCTTGGCCGAAGCGCGAGTTTCTCAACTTCCAAGAAGCAATTCTGAAAGCTGGAGAGAGTTTCGCTGTTAAAGAATCTGCTATAATCAACAATGGGGGTGACTGGCTGAATCACATCAACGACATTCTCCTTAATAACTCAGACGAGCGTTGCAGAGAAGTTTTGGATCATTTGCAAGAACAGGTAGGACATAAACATGGATCTCTTAGCTACCTAGGTAGATATGCTAATACGTTTGAAATTATAGCTTCCTATCCTGACGTCCATTGTCACTACAACACTCCTTCATGTAGTGATACAGTCTAGTTCGGTGTACCAACCTCGCCTCGTACTTGCTATACTCATCGTTATGTCTTTGGCTGGACGCGCTTCGATAGAACACATTAGGTGTCTCTTGTCCCAGCTATTGACAACAGAAATAAGGTAGCTTCTAGATCTCAGCGAGATAGATGCTAAACTAAAAACTATGACCTAATGCGTTTCGAATTGAAAGTATCCTCTGCAATCCAAATGGCGAGCGTTTCAAGCGCGCAATTGATTTTTGCGCATTTTGAAATTGCACTCGACTAAAGCTTACTATAGCTTACTAAAGTGCGAGCGACAACTCGCTTTCGTCTATACGTATGGCACCTCATCAAGTACCCACAAATTAGTAGTTTAGGACTCATTCGCAACTGTAGGAGTCAATGTATGCGTTACATGGCGTGATATAGTCGATATGCAAGGCTACTTTAGGAAAACTCACACTAGAGGCGCAAATACTTCCGCATTTGCTCTGAGAATAAGCTTCATATATAGCTCGCCAAACTATTTCTACATCCGAGGTACTTAGTAGTATCAATTGGGCGGAGTCAAAGATTCCCTTTGTTTGAGCGCTGACGGGAGTCATAAAAATGACATTTACAATTCACGAAACGATCCGCTGCTTCGGCGGCAGGATGCTCAAGCTTAGCCATGATTCAAAATCCACTTCTTGTCGAATGTCATTGAATCTCTACCTACCGCCGCATTCCGAGTCTCACGGCGACAAGAAAATACCGGTGTTGATGTACCTGTCCGGGCTTACCTGTACGGCGGATAATTGTTCCGAGAAGGGGTTCTTCCAGCACAGAGCAAGCCAACGAGGGATAGCCATTGTCTACCCAGACACCAGTCCCCGTTGAGTCACCTCCTCAAACTTCGCAATAGGGTCATACAAGCTGACGTGTTCGACTTGTGTGGAACAGGTGGCCTTGATATCCCCGGCGAAGACGACGCGATCGATCTCGGCACCGGCGCGAGCTACTACGTGGATGCAACCCAAGAACCATGGAATCGCGGTTACAAGATGTACACATACTTAACTGAGGAGCTTCCGGAGAAATTGTTTGGTTTCTTCAGCCAGCTGGACAGCACTCGTGTCAGTCTCACAGGGCTTTGTGTTGGTGGACATGGAGCACTGATTTTGGTACGTGTCTTGTCATAGAGGTCCCATTCACAAGAATGTTGTCTGTCCATCGACTGATCACGAGGTTGATATCGCTGCTATAGTTTCTCAAGAATCCCGGCAAGTACAGGTCCTGCTCTGCCTTCTCACCCGTCGCAAACCCCGTCAACTGTCCCTGGGGCAAGAAAGCCTTCACAGCATACTTTGGGAAGAATGACGAGGACAGCTGGAAGAACAATGACGCTACAGAGCTTGTGAAACATTGGAAAGGTCCTTTGAATCTTCTGATAGACACTGTAAGGAAGCCGTTATCACCTTGTGTACAATAAGGATCCTAATCCTTCACAACCAGGGCACCGCCGACCACTTCGCTGACGAGGGTCAACTACTTGTCGAAAACTTTATGGCAGCTGCAGAGAGTGCAGGGGTTGCAAAGGGAATCCAACTACGTCGACAGCCTGGGTACAACCATAGCTATTACTTCATGTCTACCTTTGCAGATGAACATGTAGACTATGCAGCAGACGTCCTGTACAAAGACATCACTACATCTAGTAGCAAAGGCAGCGTTCTGTGATACGAACCGCATGCATAATACGTTATAGATACAATGAATCGATGGCGATACCTTTGGATCGTTGTCTGTTTACGAGCAATGAAAGCTTGACCTTGTATAGAAAGTGACAGAAACTTAAATCCTTTCAAATACGCCAAAGTTCATTATCCCAGCTCATCCTGCATTCTGCCTAATGCAGGATCGGCAGTCAGTCACACTGCGCATACACCTTCAAAGTGTATATGAGTGCTCCATTCACAGGTGCGGATAGTAGTTCTTACCTAGGTTATGATTACAAGCATCACCATGCTCACGTCCACGAGCTCCGCGGAGGCTACATGTTCTAGGCCGTGCATAAGCTTTCCAAAGTACAAGATTCCACAGTCTAGGAAAGTCAAAATATGTGAAGAATCCCTACCTGCGTGCCACGTCTGCCCCAATCGTAGATAGTAGCTCGTGCCCGGAACTGAATTCAGATCCAAGATTCGATCGGTGACCCAAAGCGGTGATAGGCCGATGACTTGCGAGTAGAGTTGCAGTGAGTCCCAAGCTAGTAGGGGGGGGTGAAGTGGCAAACCTGTAGCTGCTTCCCAAAGCCTGTCGCATGTATTCATCCGACGCCAGCCGCTTTGCCTGATAGCACTGGCATGCCGTATTCCAATGTAGTTATGCTAGCGCTTACAGTGAATATCAAGGACATGTAAAGTTCAAGTAGTGGAAAGTGTACTTGGGTAGGACTGTTGATCAGATGAAATCACTGTTGAACTATTGAATCAATCCTCGAAAGAGATTTAGGGTTCACCCGCTATCCAGACATGTACATGATGCAGGGCACACGGAAAAATAGTCCCTTGCCACTATCCCCACGCGGTGAGAGCCCCAGCCAATGCCCGTGGTGCACATTTGATGGAATGATGGCTTGCATGAATCTGTAGTAGATCATCGTAGCCTTCATAAATACCAGCACTAGGGTGCCGCGAGTTCGAAACGACGTGACTTCCACCTCGGGTAGTTAAGTCCCGCGATGTGGCGTGGTACCCGGTCATTTTCATCAACAAGATACGTCACTCCTTCGGCCAAGCTAACCGATGGAACCCGTGCTGACTGCCTTGGAATCGGGTACTGTCAGGCAGTGCAGGTAAAGGGCCTGATATTCAGACATGGCCTGCTTAGGTACCTATACTTGCCAACGCAACATCGTATCTCTGCATATCTGCTGAGTTTCATATCTTCACAGGATCCAAGTTCAAGGGGTTCAGAGCTCCATCGGACTTCAACGTACGAGTTCTTTGCACGGCCCACAGCTTGGCGTGACAGGATCCCAAGATGCCGATCTTGTTGCCCAATTCCTTCTGCTGAAGCAGTATCCCGTCCTTAGTTCCCTGCAACCACCTTACGGTAGATGTTGGTAAACAGGTCTTTCTCTATACGGCCACTACTTCACGAACGCTTTCTGTTTAGACATTGAGTGCTGTTGTCGAAACGCACCGCTATAGTCCCCGACATTCGATGCGACAATTTAACCGATGGCCCAATTTCCCGTTTTTTGCACCATCCTGCTATCCCAATTAGACCTACCAACAACTTAGTGCAAGGTGTGATGAAGCTCCCAGTATTCCGTCTTCCTAAGAGGAGAGCAGTTGGAAACTCATCATTCTCAAAGAAGCGTACATGTATCGGTGTGATAAACGTGTATACGCGTGTTGGTGTGGCCCAGGCTAATCGAGCTACCTCAACGATGTATACGTCGGAGGTCCTTACATCAAATAATGAAAAAAGCTGGTATTGCTACACACTAGCTTCTTCACGGGCTTCCTAGGGTAGTACTGCTTTTTATCACGTTTGGAATTTATTAAATTATAATACATGTCGACGTTGTATAAAAACGCGCTGAATAGGAATTGATGGTTCTAAATAGATTGTATCTAGACAAGACCTTTACCTTCACCTGTTTTCAGGCGATATGTACCTCCTTGCTAAGTAACGATATTAGATATTCTTGCACTTTCGTACTTGCTTGTAGGATAGAGAAAAAGCTGACATGTTTGAATCTTCCTTCCGTAGCTTTTTGCACAATGATACCGTATGCACCCTTGCCTTTCTCCTCTAAGAGGAAACGAGCTTCGAATAGTTTATATTTCGTAGGCGATGGAACTCCAAACTCCTACATAATATAATCTGCTACCACCCTTACTTATTGACGACCTCTTTGCCTCCGATTATAGAATATGCTTCAGAATTGTCCAATTCCTGTTGTTGCGCAGCAGACCTGACATTGAAAACAGGAAATTTCAAGGTTATCAAAGCGTCTTTAAATTTGCCGATTTGTTCGGGCCCAATGCGCTTGAAATCTAGATTGATTATCTGAACACGTGGACTGGGTTCAGATTTCCGGGGGGTCTTGTAACTCTCCCCGGATGGACGCCCACGACCAAGAAGGGATCAACGTTTCAGATACTGGTCTTGCATTATAAACCCATGGATCCCATGCCAGATCCTTTAATATGCTGCTGCGCCACAGTCCCGCAAAGTATTCATCAGTTCCTTTGATCTATATCATCCTTTGAGCCATAGCAGCGAGCGCGGGAAGGCGATCATTTCCTGAGTCAAATTGAGCGATATACTCTTTCAGTAGCTCCTATCAGGCACCGAAGACATTTTCGGGGCGCTCGGTGGATATTTACAAGCTAATGTGGTCAACCTTCGAAAGGTTTCTAATCCGACTTCGTTAAAATGCCACATCTTGCGATTCAACACATGTTTTGCACTCCCACAACAATTGAGTTGCGCCAGAATATAATTTCGTTTGAGGAGGTTTTCGCTCTTGCAGTGTCCAAGCACGTGACGCGAGTGGTACAATTTTATCAAGGCCAGCTCTGTCGAGGTCATCTGATCCCCACGACCCTTTGCCCTAGGCACGTTCTAATCGCTCATTCCACTCTCGTCTTGCATAGACACCCAAGCTTTGGCATTCCCGCATCTTGAATCCATCCACTGCAAGCGGGCGCAGCCCGTCCTCGCCGGTGCGCCCGGTCATGACATGTCAGTGTTGCGAATCTGAATATCAATTGTTCGTAGCGGTCAATTGGGCTCCTGCGTTGGCCACCATTGCCTTTCAACTGTAACTCGCTCTTCACTGAAACTTCGAGTATTCTCATCCCCACTGAGATGGGTGATAAGCGCATCGGAGATCATTGAACAAAAGTGGCAGTCACTTGAACGAGCATGTATGAAATTTTGCCACGGCCTGAAGATAATTAAGGCATCGCCTACATCTCTGACACGGTTGGAGCCGTTAGAGTTCTCGCATAGGCTGCAATCATCCAGTCTGCGAGATCGATGAATGTTGAAGATATACCGCTTTTCTACATTATTCAACGCCTAGTATTTCCCCAGGAAAAACCTCCAGAGTCTGCCGTAAAATACTGATTCGTTCTTTGCTGATTAGATGAGGCTTATACAAAATAGAGTACTCTATACCATTCAAAGTCTCATACGCCTCGACCAAGAGCGGGAACAGAGCTGCATACTGGTCGCGAAATATGGAATAGCGAGACCCCGTGCTATTCCTATGAAAAGATACCATTACGTCGGATAGGGGTACGGGGTGGAAAGCGATCGTTTCTAGAATTGATTGGAAAGGCGTGATATGGCATAAAGAATCATGTAGCCTCTTTTGGACATGGGCTATTAACAAAAAGGTGTTGTGAACAACATCTGCCTCGAGGACGATCCGAACAGGTAGCCGATCTAGGAATAGTCCAATCAAAGACTCCGTCCCTGGCTCTGTGCGAAGATTATGCGAAACACTGAGCACCACATCGTCCAGGCCTGTCATGGCATTAATACCGAGACATACTGCTGCCAATGGAAATGACAAGGATACAGGCCCGGGAGTCGCAACCTTGACGGTCGTATGAGACCCATACTCTCCAGTATGGCTACATGCATTTGAAAATGGAAGTGGAGGAATAGTGGGAAATAGTTGTTTCCAGAAAGCCTGATTTGATGGCGAAAGATGAGGCTGATCTCGACTCCATGTTGCCCATGTAGCATATCTCTTTGATGACATAGTATCGAGATAATTTGATGCTGTTTCCGTCTGTGAAATATTTTCATAAACATGTTGAACCTGTTGAATGAACAGTTCGATAGAGTCTTTGTCCATGATGATGTGATGCACTTTCAACCGGACGATGACGTGACGCGGATCGTTTATGAGTTCAACTTCAATCAGCGCTCCATCAGCCAAATCTAGTGCCTTTCCTATTTCGATCTGACTTGATGACGAGCACAACAGCCGTTTTACACGAGGGGCTTTGCAATTGACTCGACGTTTCATGGTCATTGTTTCCTCGGTGATATAGTATTGTGTACGGAAGATATCATGCTTCGCCAAAACCATATTGAGGGCTTCCTCGAGGGCGTTTATATTGCTGGCGCCATCGAAAACTATGTCAACTCCCAGATTCAGTGCCGATGCATGTGTTGAGCGATAATGTGTTCTGTACATTTCTTCTTCCAACAGGGATAAGCGGCAGTCTTCCTTTTTGACGGGCCATTCTGTTTTAGATGCTGCTGTGTTGGGCTCCAAGAAATCATCTATAGCTTGAGAGAGATTGGAAAGGACCGGGTATCTTAGGATTAGATGCAAGGGTATCTTGACTTGAAATTGAGTAGAAAGATGTTGACACAGACGCAGCTGCTGTAGCGAGTGACCTCCCAGATTTTGGAAATGACTAGTTCTGTCCACGATTGGAAAACCGAGAACTGTCCCCCAAGATTGTGCTACGATCATCTCCGTATCCGTCATTAAAGTAGAGGTTCTACAGGTTCTTTGCTTCGACCTGTGACTCTGAATGATATCTACAAGAGATACCCTATCTAGCTTCTGATTTGGCGTTAGGGGAATAGATCCTACGGCTACAATGACCGACGGAACCGCGTAAGACGGTAAGGTATCTAAGAGGTTTGCTCTGACATGCTCGATGTTGATGGTCTCTGGAGCGACAACTGCTGCAAGACTTTGCCCATCCTCGTTCATGAGCGCCCCAACTTGGCGTATCTGTGGATCGATTGCAAGGATGATAGCCTCTACTTCTTGCAACTCCACTCGATACCCTCTGACTTTAATCTGATGATCCCGCCGGCCCATGTATACAATATCCATGCCATCGGTCCACATTCCGAGGTCGCCTGTACAAAACATTGTTTGGCCAGCATGAAATGGGTCTTGTTTGAATGCTTTTGCATCGAACTCCAGTCCATAATATCCGTCTGCAACCTGTTTGCCTGAAATGCATATTTCGCCAATGACCCCTTTCGGCACCGGACGTAATCCCTGGTCAAGCAGATAGATGACAGTACCAGGTATGGCTTGACCAATGCTGACTTTGTCGCCTTTTCCTAGAAGTTTTATTGTCGAAAGGATTGTACATTCGCATGGACCGTAGCCGTTGAACAGTCGCACTTTTCCTGACCACTTATCCGCAAGCGGCTGGGGGACAGCTTCTCCAGCCAACATGATGGTGTCTAGATTTCGGAAGCTACTCGGCGGTGACGATGCTAAGAATGAAGGTGTAAGCATGGCGGCGTGTGCTTCTTCCAAATGACCATATGGATCCATGGGATTCTTCAAAATGAGGGTCGCACCAAAGCATAGACTCCCAAGAACTTCGGCAATGCTTACATCAAACCCGACCGAGTACATTTGGGCATGTCGTCTACCTGGCCTCGCAAATAACCGAGATTCGGGGTATGATAAGCACGATATCAGAGCACTGTGAGTGCATGCGACTGGCTTTGGTTTCCCGGTGGTGCCTGAAGTATAGACCAAGTAGGCGATTTGGTCTGCATCAATATGTGAGGATGTCGCCCGAAAACCTTTACATGTGGTCTCCTCGAGCAATGTCTGCAAAGGAATGAGCAACTTGGATAGTCCCAAGTCGCTCAGATGAGATTTCTTGTGCAGAGAAATACAGATCACTGCGTTGGAAGCTTCTATGAGATATCTTTGTCGGGCAATAGGGAGCGAGACATCAATGGGCACATAGACTGTCCCAGCCTTGAAGACTCCAAGCATCGCGACAACCCATTCTAAAGATCCATCGCTTAGAACAGCTACGACGTCGCCAAGTTTGGTGTAACACCCAAGGCCCTTGGCCACCATTTCAGTTTTGCGAGCAAGTTTTTCGTACGACAAATGCCCTTCGGCCCTGACGACAGCTGTTGATTTGGCGAAAAGATCACATGCGAGCCTGAACATGTCAACAGCATTCATGTGATTGTCGGATGTAACACCAAGATTGCCCCGGGAGGTTGTCAACTCCCGAATCTCAGATATAGTCATCATCTGCTCCTGAATTTCTCCAACAGTTCCTGAGGCGAGATCGACAGTGAAAAATGCACAGGCCAAAGATTTGACATGCTGAATTAAGTTCTTGACGTAACTTGGGTTGAATGAGCCAGGGTCGAAAACTGCGCGAAGCACGATTTCATTGCGATCGTCCAACTCTAGAAAGATGGTCATTTTGAACTCTGGAAAATCCTGTCGCGTCACAAAACATCCCAAGTCGCCAAGGTGCGTTGACCTGTTTGCTGCTGGGAGATCTAGTTCGATTGTGACTACAGTATCAAAAAGCGAGGAAAGCGTCCCAGGTCGGATCTCTCCAATAATATCAGCGACATTCCATTGGTGTTCATTCATTTCTAGATATTGCTGATGGATGCCGCTCAAGAAACACATCATGCTTTGCTCATTAGTGAGCCGGAGTGGAAAGGGACACGTATTAATTACCGGCGCTACGAGGCGGTCAATCTGGGGAAATGGCAAAGTGCGACCGGAAAGTATTACCCCAAACACTACATCTTCCGAGGAGGTATAGTTTGAAAGAGCCATAGACCAGACCGCGTAGATGATTGCACTACTAGAGACTCCCAGCTGCCGAGCTTGAGTCTCAAGCCTGGCACGGGAGTACCCTAATCCAAGGCATTCCACCATTCTTATGCAAGCGCCCTTGTCTGACTTTGCTGGACGCGACGATAACGGCGGAATTACGTGAATGTTTTCAATTAATGGTTTCCAAAAAGCTAAAGATTTAGTTTTGCAGCATTGACTTTGATGTGTTAAATGTCGAACATAGCTCGCGAGGGTTGGCCCTTTGTCAATCTGGGTGCCTTGGAGGAGGGAGTTAACATTCTCAAATAGAACCATCATTGACCAGCCATCCACAAGAGCATGATGAATAGACCATAGTAAGGTAGATTCTCCGTTTTCTTCACTAATGAAGTGGAAAGTATTTTTGGGTTTAAATTCAGCTCCCTCAAGGACATGTTCAGCATCCGACAACATGCTTTGACAGGATGAGGCCATCGCCATTTGGTACTGAAGTTTATTAGAGCAACTTTTGTATTCCCAATGGAAATCGAGCGTTCCAATTCTTTGTTCGCTGCTGCTCATATCGATAGCTGTTGAAAATATAGAGTGGGCCTCCAACACTTCTTTCCATGCTTTTTGTAAACTTTTCTGTTTTTCCATAAGCATCGGTTTTGGGAAGCGTATTTTGACAAACACATGGGCGAGCGGAGGCTGCAAAATGGAAGACCGGATCATGCTGAGCTGTTGAGCCGTGGCTGGTGCTGCTACACTGCGTATATCTTCGGGCTCATCGGTGGGTTGTAGCATACCATACAAGTCGCGAATCGGCATGCTGCTGAGGAGCTGTCTGAAAGTCAGGGTCGCGTTGTGCTGTTGAAGCTGAGAGAGAACTTTGACAGCCAGAATAGAATTCCCTCCCAGGTCCCAGAAGGATCTGTGTTCGGTCGTCATATCTAAATCGAGACAGAGAGCTGCCTCTACAATTCTTTTGAATATCGACGTCGGATCGCCCGATTTGTCGTACATGTCGGTATTGCTCTTTGACTGCAATTTTGCTCGAAAGACAGAAAGATCAACCTTTCCGTTCGTTGTCATGGGCAGAGCGTTCAAAGTGAAGACTCTATCAGGGACCAGAAATTTGTCGTACCTGGATTCAAGCCATGTACGAATGGATGATCCGCTTGAAGTGTCTGGGGTTACAAAAGCGATTAACTGTTCTCCCCACTGGAAAGCGACGGCATCCACGACGGTCGGATGACTACGTAGAGCGGGAATGACTTGCGTCTCAATGTTGATTCGAAACCCACGATTTTTCACAATGGCGTCTTTACGGCCAAGAAATTCAATCCCACGGCCGCTTTGCCTTACAAAATCCCCTGTACGATAGACCTGCGTGCCGGCGACGTCAATAAAAGCTCGCTTTGTACGTAATTCGTCCTGAAAATACCCAAGAGCAAGTCCTCTTCCTCCAATGCATAACTCGCCTTCCGTACTTTCTTTTAAATATTCATTCAAGATATGAATTGTACTTCCTGGGATAGGTTGTCCAAGTGTGATTGGTTTACCAGGCTCTAACTCAGATATCAAGGACGTACACGCTGTTTCCGTACTTCCGTAGCTGTTGTAGAGCTTTCTTCCAGCAGAGGACCATAGTCGTACAAGCTTCTCGTCAGGTGCTTCGCCGCCTAAGAATACACTACGAAGGTTGGGAAATGCCTGAGGACTTTGGAGAGTCCTCAGTAGACTGGGGGTAATTGCAATGACAGAGCATCGTCTACAATCCTCAACAAACGTAGATGGCGAGGATAAGAACAGAGTCGCTCCATTACACAATGTAGAGAACAGAATGCATGTAAAAGCTGATACGCTATTGATCAGTGTGATTGGAAACAGTATATAGGCCATTACGTACCATCGAATGCGATAGAGAGGATAAGATGGACCATGTCATCAGGCCGCAAAGCTAGATTGAAAGGCTCCTGACGTACATAATGAAGGAGCGCATCTGCACTTATCATGACCCCTTTGGGTATGCCAGTAGTTCCAGATGTGAATATTATGTACGCCAGGTCGTGCTCCTGACAGGGTAGTGGTCCAACATTGAATACTGGACCATGGAACGGGTCATCTTTTAAGGTCTGTCGAACGTCGACGACACGAAAAGTCGGAACAGATTGTATATCAATGTATGTAGTGCTGACTAGAATCTTTGGCTCCAGCAACTCCAGGGTCGAGAGAACTCGATCACTACTCCAATTTTCAGCATCCATGGGAATGTAACAAGCACCTGTTGCCAACACGGCAACAATACTCAAGACCCCTTCGATGCATCTTGCAGTAATAATTGGAACTCGGTCACCGCGTTTCACGCCATTGGAGAGCAGTTGTTTAGAAATAATCGACACAGCAATGCCCAGGTCGCGATAGGTAAGAGTTCTCGAAGCCTCCACCACAGCAATACTGTCAGGACGCAACTGCGCTTGGCTCAAGATCAAACGTACAAGCTCTTCCGCCATGGTCAAAGTAATAAGTGGCAAAATAAACAAGCACCAGAGAGGACAATATTGTTTCGCGACCCAAAGGATGCTCGTACTCAACCGGCGACTTCCTACTTTAGCTAGCGTGTCGGCGACTAAGCCTGATACCCAGTCAGGAGCTAGTAACACCATGAACCTCCAACGACAGCCGGGAATGACAACAATCTCGTGTCGAAAGTGCATGTGCGAAATTTGGGAACAATATGTTGCGTAAGAATAGAGTACTTGAATACATGTGTAATTACGTCACCTCATCTTCAATCCTTCGCCGTTTGCTCTGGGAAATCTCACCAGTAGATACACGCCGTCGTTTTGCACAGTTTGGAAGCTCCCTCGCACTACATACCATGCGGCGCTTGTCTCTCGTCATCAAGGCCATATCCAGAGCGCGCAAACCTTTCCGTAACCGCGCCGGATCTACAGCGAAACAAATTCGATACCATCCCCTCTCTTTACAATGATAGTCAGATCCACTAGCTAGTGCCACACCCTGTGTTTGCATTGCATTATTGAATGTTCGTTCATCCTCCTCAGTCGGATTGAGGATGAGCTGGGCGAACACGAATAATCCGGCGGTTGCTGGAAAGAATCTAATACCTCGCTCCTCGCAAAACTTTTCCACTACGCAACAAGCACCTCGCAGCTGGGAGCGATTTGGACCGAGCACCGCTTTCATGACGCCCTTGCTGAATACGACCGTCTCTGCAAACGGGCTTACCAAAGAGGATACTTGTTCATGTGTATTTAGCGCGACTGACATTCGAATCTCCTCGTTGCGAGTGATTAATGCACCCTTGATATTTAGCAATCATTCATTGACACAGACATCGACTTACCAGTCGGACACCATTACAGCCAAAGTCTTTGCTGATGCTATAAATGGTATGAATCCAGTCTGCGCCTGGTTGTATAGAGCGAATAGAGATGAAAGGAGCTTCGCCTGTCATTAATTTTCGGTGTATCGAAAGAGCGTACGCCTCATCAGATATGAGCTGGAGGTCATGGGTTAGACAAAGCTCTGAGAGTTTCGATAGGGCCTCTGGGGAATAACACTGCCCTAGTGGATTGTGGGGGTTACATATAAGAACGGCTTTGACTGGATGTGCCGCGTTCTGTAGCGCAGCCTCGTAAAACTCGAGACTGGCTTCGGAGAAGAACTCCCCCAATGGCACATCCACTTCAACAATCTTAGCCCCATTGCGGATGGCAATAGAGAGATCTAAGCCACTCCAATAGGGAGTAGCGATCATAACGCCATCGCCAGGATCACAGATAGCTTGGATCAAGGAGTCTAGTACGAAGCTAGCACCCGCTCCAAGCACTACTTCTTGAATCGATGTGACCGCGGCTGGACAGATGTGGGTAGTGAAGAGATCTCTTATCCGGCTTCGGATCTTGAGGCTCCCACCAATATCCTCATTGTATCCCAGACTCTATTTGACGTTAGCAACGTTATATTCTTGATAGTTTGGAACCTCTACTTCAGTTAAGGACGGTGCTGGGAGCGGCTTGGAAGCCTCTGCCAGCCATGCCTTCATAAAGAAATTCTCCGCTGTTGACAAATCCACCATGTTTCGCTTTGGGTCCTTGGGTTTTGCATGGGCTTCCAAGAGTCGAGGGATGATGTGGTCATTTCGAAATCGGCAAATTTGCGAAACCATCATGTAGAGCAATTTTGATGTGAATGTATGATTCAAAGATTCGTCCAAACGTAACCTTTCTGATTTATGTTCGGCAACTAAGAGCATTGGTCCCCGCGAGTCTATCATCTCATCCTGGCGATGAGCCAATTACCATGAAGCTCGGAGAATCTGCTAAATCCAGCCGCATACCTATCGCAAATACTTCCACAGTTCTCTTTATTTGAAAATCATCTTCTTCAAGTCATTCGCCTAAATGGGAAATGGCCTTGTGTTCTACCTCGCAGTCACATCTGGCTCCACGTGTCAAGTCCTGCTTCGAGTCCAGCGTTATCTCTAGCAGCAATCCCTGCACCCCACTGAAATCCACAAACGCTCTTGAATCCGTGGAAAAAGTCAGTAGCTTGTTAGTGATGGCATCTTGGAGTAATACTAAACAGCAAGTAGGAAATGGAGGAGACCATCCAGCATAGCACGTAAGAGTCCTTGAGCAATTACAAGATACACAAACCTAACCATCTCGCTTAAGACACAATGTTCACACCGGCCTGTGGACAAGAGATCTCATCGACATGTTTTGGAGAATGCTAGCGTTATCTGGTCACCGAAAACACGATGCACGAACCCAAACCATCTTTTTCACGGAGAACATTGTACCCAACCTCGGTGCACATCCGAACGGCCCAAAAGACGATGGGATTCCCCGATGGCGAAGCTTTATGAACGATGATCATACACCAATTGAATTCAGTTGGAGCTGGAGCGCAAATAGTGCAACACCTGTCCTACGATATGCCGTCGAAGCGATGGGTAAAGAAGCTGGAAGTAAATCAGACAGATTTAACACCAAGCAGACTCTTGCATTAGTCTCTAAGCTTGCTTGCAAAAACAAGAGCATAGATGTTCAGTGGTTTAACCACTTTGCTGACAAGCTCCTGCCATGCTCTACACATCCAAGACAGGCCCCTGACAATTATCAGTCGCAAGCATTCCTCGCATGCGAGGCACGTAGATGCGATACCGCGCTCAAGGCATACTTTATTCCACTCCAAAGGGCATTCCAAGAGCAGCTGAATACCCTCTCTCTAGTACGAGAAAGCCTACACTCGATGCCGGAGAACACTACCGAACTACTTCAAGCATTCAGCCACATCGAGGAGTACGTCACATCAGCCGACATTAAGACGCAGCCAATGCTCGAAATGGTGGGCATAGACTGCGCCGATCCCCAGAAATCGCGCGTCAAGGTTTACGTTCGGACTCCGAAAACTTCGTTTGACAGTGTCTTGGATACAATGTATCTTGGCGGGCGTTTGCCGCCCCAATCAAACGCGGCCGTCGAATCCTTGCGAGAGCTTTGGAGATTAGTCTTGAATTTGGACAATGCCGTGACTGATTCGGATCCTCTGCCCCATAATAGTCACCGGACCGCCGGTATCATCTACCATTTTGACATTCGTCTCCACAGCTCTACACCCAAATGCAAGCTTTACATCCCGGTCAAGCACTACGGGGGAGACGATGAAAAGGTTGCACGGAGCTTTGACCAATTCTTAAAATCCCAAGGAAAAGGTCTGGCAGAAGGGACATCTTACCAAGATGCAGTAAATCAATTATGGTCTGGGTACATTTTTACTATGCGAGAAACACTACTAATGCGGCCCTAGTACCCATCGGCGGCTAAGCGACACTTCGGGTTATCACACTTACATTTCGGCTGCGGTGGAGGGTGGCTCCCTCGCTCTAACGTCTTATGTGCAGCCGGAGATAAACTCCACCCGCCTTCCTTGCCGTTTGGGCTGACGAAAGGCAGTAGCGCGATTATTTGGAATCTTTTGTGTCATTTCCTTCTATCGGTATCCCCTGTCATTATTCATTGTGTATTACATCGGAAGGGGCCAGAAATGTGCCTTGGAGGTAGATGAAATCAACTTTGCCCGTATTTCTGGGCGCATGTCACCTTCAGGTCAATTTTCATGGACTCTTCATTACTATTGCATGCCGCCATACTATGTTTGTTACTATCGATTCTAGCCTTGATTAGTGTAAGTCAATCCAGCAGTTGCAGTCAAATTGCACTGATGCGCTTCCAAGGGGATACCAGTCATTAAGCTTCTACGGTTTCAAACCGGATATACACATCAACTTAGTGGCCCCGCGAGGTCCTGGCCAAATGGTCAATTTTTGGATAAATTTATAGATGGCAGGAGGGAAAGCCGACTGTGGAAGGCTACTTTTGGCCCAGTATATCGTATCCACTCCCTCTTCACACCTAAAGTGTACTGCTCCAAGCCCTACTACAAATGACAATAGCCTGATGCTCTCAAGGGTAATCACCAATGCTGTAGATGTCCAGGTCTTTCATTCAGACTCTAAAAGTCACATAAAATCAGCATCGAGCAACGCCGGTTGGCTATTCCATCAACTGCTAGGCGACTGTCTTGGAGTTCTGAACGGGGATACATGGAATCAAACACGAAGGGTCTTTGAGCCTGGATTTACACGCCGTGCCACTCAGTTGAATATTGGGGCTATTGCTGCAGAGGTCAATTATCAAATGAATCAACTGGAATCGGGTAAAGATGGCATCAGGTGTGATCCTTCCATAGCCTTTCAGATGTACCCATTTTGGTGTACTGCCATATCAATATATGGCCCACTTACAGGAAATGAAAGAGAGCAGCTCACAGACATGACTAAGAAACGCATGGCCGTTTTTGGCCAGATTCTAAAGGGCGGAGCACATTGTATGCCAATGGCAAGGTGGATATATCCAAGTATATATCGTCGTATAACGAGCTTTCATCGGCAATGGTACGAGTTCAATAACCATGTTGTTTATTCGAGGAAGGCTAGATCAGAGGCACCCGTCATACTGCACATCTGGGACGCCATGGCACAGGATGCAAGTTCTCGAAGAAGGGTAAATCTAACGTAGCTTTCTGTTCCGCTCAGCTGACAATAGTAGATGCTACAAACTCTCGATGAAATGCTTTTCACAAACTTGGATGTTACAAACTTTATTCTCAGTAGCACTTTACGATACCTCTCTCTCCACGTCGCGGCACAAGACAAGATTAGAGACGAACTACGATTAAACATGGCACAACTCGACCAGTACTATCTTCGCACAGACTCATATCTATATCGATGTATTCAGGAAACAATGAGATTGAGTCCAATCTCAGGTAAGTTCAAATCCCGTACAGTGCTCAACGCCAATGAAATACAGCATTTTCCATGCCCGAAGAGTCTCCCGAGGACAAGACCTTTTCCTCCCATCGCGTCGGATCATATGTTAGTTGACCTTAATCATATTAATTGAAACTCCTCACATATGTAGACCTCGGTCATCGTCGATGCAAACGCGATCAATACTGATCCAAGTGTCTGGGGTCCGGATAGCACAGAGTTTAGACCCGAAAGGTTCGCCGATCGGACAGATAAAAAGGTAAAGCCAGGGTCTTACAAGCGCCATGAAAAAAAAAACTAAATCCTCAGTACTCTCTTTTTGCATTCGGATTAGGATATCGGCAGTGCTTGGGCAAACACTTGGCAGTGACGACAATTGGCATGTTAATTACACAGCTTCTTGAAAGGTACAAATTGTGTCCAGCCATGGCAGATGTTGACAACAATGGAGGAGGTGCCTGGGGACTACAAAGGGTTACTGAGATAAGACTCAAACCTGTACAAGCGTAACTTTGTTTTTAAATAGCCGGGTTTCGGCAGTAAGACATACAGTACAATCATTCTACTCCAAATGTCTTTACTCTGTCAAATGCTCTTGCCACGCCCTGAATGTTCATCATTCTCGTACTCCAGTCCTCCAATGCTGCATACTCGTCAAAGTTGATGCCAGCCATGCCGGCTACCTGCGCATTGGCAAATGGCAGGATTGCGAAGTCGGCGATTGTTGGACGATCTGGTAGGGCGATGAAGAGCTGGTTGGAAGACTTTAGACGTTCATTGAGAACATTATACTGATTTTTGATAGCAGTCGTGAGCACATCGAGGGCGGTTTCGACATTTCCCTCATGGATACGCTTGAAGATGAGCCACCATTTTGCTTGAGCGCTAGTTTGCGATTAGACAATTTAAGCAAAGGGAGTGAGCATTATACCCCAAATTTGCATCGAGAAGCGTTAGCCAGCTTGACACTTGCGCTGCCTCCCACGGGTCTCTCCCACAAAATTCGCCTTCTGTATCGTAACTTGCAGCAATGTGCCGCAGACACGCACTGCTTTCAAACGCAATTGGGCGCTTGCCATTAGGTAGTGCCTTGTCTTGAATCGCAGGTACCGTTTTAAGAGGATTGATTTCTACAAACCATGTGTCGCTTTGGCAATTTACCACTTGGACGTGGTGGTTAAGATTGAGGCATTCTATCAGCATCAAAGGCTTCACAACATTATGACCAGAGGTTGGTGTTGCTAGTAAAAGGTGAGCGAATAGAAGCCGCTTTTAGATCAGGGTATACCTTTAACAACGAAAAGAATCAATTTGTCTTGTGGGAGGTGGGGTGGGGGAGCTGTAGTGTTGACCATTTTGTTTTGTGAAAGTTGACAATGGTGAGATGTCTTCTATGTGCTGGATAGATTTATGGCGAACCGATGATCAAAGGTGCTAGGCACTAATGCTGTTGCAGCTAGATGTCCCGACCAGCCCGGCGATTTTTCCAAAGGATACAGCTAAATCCTAGGTAGGCACACAATTGCAGCCACATATTGTCGTTATGTCGGCGCGTATGTGTGCACCACGCTCAAATGGGCGTCCCATTGACTCAATAGTATATTTCAATAATATTTGTAGTCATTCAAATGATCTATATTCAACATGTATGGTAACTGCAAGGCTCCCTGGTATATTTTTAAACTAAATCTCAGGCTAGTAGTCCTGAGGATTTTGTCGATTCAGAATGGCTGGCCTTGAAGCTTCTTTCATGGCTTTTCTCAGAATCCTGGTCTGATGGAAATTCATCAGTTCGCAAGCTGGAGCTAGAGCTTCCAGGTAGCAGACGGCGAATGCCGCTTCGAACACTGGAAGTGATTTTCATCTTTGTGACCATGAAAGCCATGATCGGAAGAGAAGAACAAATGACTGCCGATGAATTCTCAAGGACATCAAGTAGACTGCCAACCCATCCTGTACCGGTCGCATCGGGATTTTTCCACTGGTGAAGACGTGTCGCGAGGCGCGCTATTGCGCATGACGTTGCACTGAAGCCAATTAGTAAAAGTCAGTTGGTTTTTGCGCAACATACAATAAAGCAAGGACAAGCGCTATAGCGACGGTAATCTTGTTTTTGGCGTTTGTTCGCAATTTCCAAATGATGGGGAAAACAAGCATGACCAGGACCACGTCAAGCACAATATGACTAACTGTTGACGCGAGCGCAAACTGGTACATGTCAATACATGTAGCAGGCAGACCAGGGGTCCAATATGCTTTGAGTGGTATGCATGCCGTGACCATACTATGTACAAAATTAGTAGGATGCGTTGGTATGCGTTGTTATAACTTACGTGACAACAAAGGAAGCCCACCATACAAATATGATGCCTATGAAGATGTAGCACACCCGTCGGAACCAGTCTACAATTCGAAAGATTCGTAGATATAAGCATAGAATAGAAAGTTGAATTAGAGAGACTGCAGTCGCCCAGCATTGACTCAGGGACAGCAAAAGCTACAATTTATGAGATTGCATACGTTTCGAGGTCATGTCAAACGTACCTGGAACACCAACTGTACGTTCTCGAATGGAATCGTGGTGATGGGCAGGCCAAGGCCACCCCATACGACAGCTCCGACCAACGAGCCATACTCAAAGTATGTTACGACCTTTTTCCAAATTAGAATTTGACGTTGAGGAAATTTTATTCGTGCTTACAAGTGCGGCGAGGCACAGATAATCATCTGCGCCCCATTTCTGTTTCTTTTCTTTACGCGCCCAATAACGTAAGACCAGAACCACCGAGGCAACCAACAAGAAGATTAATGGAATAATGATCATACATAGCTGACGAGATGTGTCGAGGGGAAAGGTTTTGACCATTTTGGTGAAAAAGGTGAGTATAGGGAGAAGATCAGCAAGCACAGCTTAGATGACTGCCTTAAGAGCCAAATTCCAAGCGTTCGGGGATGCACGACAGCGCGACCATCAAACTTCGGCCTTCAATAAGCATTTGAAACAGATGTGCCCAGTCTCTGGCTTCGGCGAATATCATCACATAGGCACCCGTATCCTCTAACATGCCCCGACCGACGAGGAATAGTCAGCGAGTAGAATGCACAGGTTTCTAACTATGTATAAGTACCCCTCACAGTTTTACCCACGGAGACCGATAATCCCTAGTAGCAGCGAGCGGAATACAGGGCCCGGCTAATTCATGAGCTGACTAGCAACAAGCACATCGACACCACTTCCGTTGGGCACCTGCAAACATGGATTCGAAAGACATCAGCATAGACGAGTTGCAGCACGCTTACATTGGGGCCAAAAAGGAGCGACAGAAAGCGGAACACGAACGGCTGAGGGTGCAAAACGACCTCCACTGGGAATGCTTCAATGGGAATTCGATGATTACGGTACCATTGCCAAAGGATGAGCCAATCAAGATTCTTGACTCAGCGACGGGTGATGGCTACTGGATGAAGCAAGAAGCAAAGAACTATCCCAATGCTAAATTTGTCGGCATCGACATCGACAAGGACTATTTTGAAGCGCTGAGTGATTTGCCAAAGAATATCTCTTTCAAAATCCAATCTCTTCTCGACGAATGGCCCGAGGAGGACAAGGGTGCGTACGATCTTGTTCATCAAAGATATGTCATGACGAATATGCCTTGCGGCGAGACGGCCAATGTGGTGAGACGGCTCATGCAACTGGTCAAGCCTGGCGGATGCATTCAGCTGGTAGAGGCAGACATGACTGGATTCGATCGTGACGACCATGCTGGCATGTCAGCACTGATGGATTTCATGGCCCGCTTCTTTGCAACCGGCGACATGGATCCAGCGACGGGTCCAAAGCTTGGTGACTGGCTGAGGGAAGCGGGTGCAGAAGACGTGCAATCAAAACTCATGTCCTTTGGAATTGGAGCACGGGGCAAAACAAAGACGCAGCAGGCGCAGTCGACATGGAACGAACTGACATTGGTGGATAACCTGTCGTTCGTGTGTGAGCGTAAGTGCTTATGGACCTACCCCACCCTTGCGTCCCACCCCATGCATACTGAGACAGGCGCTTCCAGATATCCCGGGGTTCTGGTATACAAAAGAGCAGTTCAAAGAGCTTGAGAGACTTGTGCGCGAAGAGATGGAGACTACCGGCAACACGTGGAGGTTCTATGTTGCGACGGGGCGGAGGCCCCCTTTGCCCCCTAGCCTGTGAGCGGCGGGCGGGAACTAACAATCCTGCACGCTTTACAGAGTAGGCATGTACCAGATAGAAAAGAACCAACATAGCCCGCCACGCCCGCGCATCGTCCCGTAGTCCCGCTATCGCGACTTGACTGCATGTAGTTCGCTTCCGTTTTCGCACTAGACCTAATTCGTGACGCCACCATGTTTTGTCACAGGTGCTACGGGCCTGTCATTGTACATACACAGTAGTACCTCAAATGGGTGCCCTGTATGATGTGTTCATTGATATGGCCATGACCAGCAGCCAGACGGTATACCGTCATTTCGCTTTTTTTTCTGCAAGACCCGTAGTTAGCCTCACCATGCCAGAAACTCAACACAGTATCAACGAGTCCCCTTTAGCGACCGCCAATCGTGCCAAAGTCCCAAGGTCAGCGTGCGACTACTGCCACCAGGCCAAAGTGCGCTGCTCTGGGGGCTCTACCTGCGCAAGGTGCAGGCGGGAGTATGTTGGCGGCTGCCGCCTCATCCATTCCGTGCTGACCTCCACCAAGTAGCATATCATGTCACTACAGCTACCCCGCCCGCATAGGAAAACCTAAAGGCAGCAAGAACAAGAAGACCATTGAGAAATTGAATGCACTCGCACGGCTCCCAAAACCAGCCGATTCCAATGTAGAGCAAGGCATCACTACACTACAAGCACAACATGACCACAACGAGGATAACAACATCACCTTTGAAGCAGATGCACCACCTGGCATCGATGCCGATGTTGCGATGGAATCATATCCCGTCGATTCTAGGAGCGATTTCCAACTTCCAACAGCCATGCCGTTGAGCTCACCAGATAAACCCATGACGAACCTAGCTTTTGACACTTTTGCCAGTTTTCGCGACATCTTCTCACCTCCATCAACTTCTGATGATCTCCTCACTCTACCATCTTTCCGTACGTATCCTGAGAATATGTGCCGTGTGCTCATCAAGTAACGACCAGCAGTCTCGACGCATTCTCAGCAAGGAGACGGCCAGGGTGACTATGGACCCATGGCATTTCCCCCACCCCCACTGAACAACACCCACAATTCACCCAGTCCTAATCCTTCTAGTTCGACCCCGTGTAGATCGTCCAAGGATACATTTCCGCTCCTCGATACATCAGACTGGCCTTTTACAACCTCTGAAAGCAGTGGTATACTTGCTTCCTCGGACGATCAAGGCTGCGACTGCCTCCAGAAGCAAACAAGTCATCTTTGCGAGTTGAAGAAGATTAGTCGACTTCGTGCCCAACCTCGTTTGGACAATGTCATGCAGTTTAGTAGCGTCATATTCCGATCCTTGCAAGATAGCTTCGCATGCCGAGCATGTACCGACGATCTTGAAATCCTTCACCTCAGCGCAATGATCCTGCGCACCTTGCTTGGTTGGATTGATGCCATGTGTCGCGGAGGTGGTAGTATCGATATCCAACTCGGGACCTACAGCATGAACAGGGAAGATTGTGCATGGATGAATTCGCTCATCATGTCAAGACTGCTGGTCAAGTGTAAATTAACGATTGAGCATTTTGCGAAGCAGGTGGGTCGCTGCGCGAGGGATACACAGAGATTAGATGGCGACTACCTTGAGCATGTTGTAGAGGGTTTGTATAAATCGCTGAATTCGTGCGCCCGACGGATAAGCAGGCAAAGATCGACGTCGGAATTGACAGAAAGGAGGAAAAGTCGTAATGATAGTACATCCAGTCTGTATATATAGCTGTACAATTGCGTCGGTATTAATCGAATATCTCGACTACTTTGAGGATCTGAAGCTGAATTTGGTACAAATTTGAAAATATGTGTTGAAAATGTCTACTGAAATTTGGGGTTTTCCTCTCATTACAAACGATTACAGCTGAGATTATATTCTTGTCGATTTGCCCTTGTTCATTGATTGCCATCGAATGGCTAGCGCACACGGGAATGCGAGGCAGCTCAACGCCGCCGTCACGAAAAACACCTTTACAATAGCATCGCTGTACGCTAGCGAAACTCTTGACACTTGCTCGGGCGAGTAAAACTTTGTCAAATCACTAGCACCTGTACTGGAAATGGCATTGCTATCAATACCTGGAAGTGCCTTAATCAGATTGTTTCTCAGTTGGGTTTCAAATATAGCTTGCGCTATCGCAACCACAATAGATGAGCAAAGCATTTGCGACAAGCTGACAACTGCGACGCCCATGGGTACATCTGATTCTCGCAACACTGTTTGGATAACTAGCATCGGTGGCGGCACTCCAGCACCAGCGCCAAATCCATATAGGGCCTGAAATCCGATCCATGCGGGATGAGCCGATTCAGGCTTCAAGGTGGTGAGAAGGCCAGCGCCAATAGCCGATAGAAGAACTCCTAAGATCATGGATGGGTTGTAGTACCCGATCGTCTCTGTAAAAATGCCTGATATGATGGAAAGGACCACAAACGCAACAATAAGTGGTGTAACCATAACACCCGACCTAAAAGCGGTTGCATTACGAACGGATTGGAACCATACCGGCATATATGTGACTGGGATGAACATACCCCCGGAAATGCATCCTGCATAGGTGCAAGTCAACCACACGTTGTGATTGCGCAATGCCGGTATATCTGCCTGCTTTGAAAATCTCGCCCATGCTATAAACGCAAGAAGAAGCACCCCGAAGACGACGAAGAGAGAAATGACGCGTCCACTGTTCCACTGGTCCGACGCTCCAAGCTGAAGAGCAAAGATGAGGCAGAAAAAGGACAAGGTAAGCATGGCGGTTCCAGGAACGTCGAAATGATGTAACTTCGCTTTGAAGTTGAGCGATTTTGCTTTCGGATCCAATGGTGTGTCCACGAAGAAAATGGTGCTCACGATTATTGCAGCTGAAATGGGTAGATTGATGCCAAAGCACCATCTCCATGTTGCGCGGTCAGTGAGAACACCTCCAATAAAAGGTCCCACAACAGATGCGATGCCCAAAAAGGCAAACATCATGCCCGTTAGCGAGGCGCGGCGTGCCAAAGGGGCGGATGCAGCAATGATGAGAACATTACCCGACATGATGCCTGCGACTCCGACGCCAGCAATAGCACGGCCTGCAATGAGAGCGATCGAATTGGGCGAGACGGCGCATATGAGAGAACCCAAGGCGAAAAAGGCATTGGCAGTGATGTAGACGTATTTGACTGGAAAGAGAGTATTGCAGCGGCCATAGACTAGTTGAAACGTGGCAGATGTGAGTCTAACAAGATGAGCACGTGTGAAATAAGTCCGATTCTTCAGGCGCGACTTACAAGTAGCTCGAAGTCCACCAAGCAATGCCATTAAGAGTGTTGAAATCACTTGTTATACGTGGTATCGCCGTCGCTAGTATAGTCTGGTCCTGCAAACTGTCGATTAGTAGTTCTGTGAACGGTTGGCGATCGAGTATACCAGTCCACTCAAAAATCCAGAAATGGAGCATGTCAAGGCGACAATAGCCAGCCGTCCGGGTGGAAGGTAACTTGTTGCCGCTGTGCTCTCATCTTCTCTTTCGTCTGAAAGCTTCACTCCAACCTCTTTTCCTTCCTCTTCAACGTTTGAAACTGGGTTAGATTCCTCAATCATGGTGGCGCGCAGTAAAAAGTGGCATTCGTGGAGGAAGAGCTAACAAACACGCCTTGCGCACTACAACTGGACCCATTGCGCTAGCATGCTTGATCTGGAAGCGAGTGCACCCTGCTGTGAGACAAAGATACTCAGCGAAGAGAAATTCCATAATCATGGCCTCCTGTAAGCGACAGCACACAGGCTTCGGAGATTAAAGAGACATCATCTTCTGCGCCAGGCGCATCGGGCCGTATATTTGCGGGGTATATACTCGGCGGGTAATTGTCTTGCTTATACGCCGGGAAGCACTCAGCACATGCGCAATGTAGACCGGGTTTGCAATTGTTTCAAGATGCGGCCAAGATCATTGGTCCTGGTCAGTAAGCGAAAAGAATCTCCATCCGGTGTTCTCAATGACGAGTCCCTCGACATACTGGTACTTTGCCTATGGCTCCAATTTGTGCGCATCTGTCTTCATCGAGCGACGAGGAATCCAAGTACTTGAATCAAAATCTTTGCGAATAGATTCGCATTGTCTGTGTTTCGATGTGCTATTTCTACCATATCTCGATCCCGCAATGGCTGGGCTGAGGAAGCGGACAAGCGAAGATCAGATTGCTGTCCATGGCGTAGCGTACCGTCTGACTGCAAGTAATTTTGTCAAAATGATCATCAGCGAGGGGTGCGTCAACAATTCCGAGTCGGGAATGTGTCTAGTGTAAACAGCTGATGGATGAGGTGCAGCGCTGGTGTTGCTTATAGAGTAGTTCAACTTCAGGGGACACAGTTTGACAACAATACACCGCTTTTTGTACATACACTTGTCTCAAGAACTTCATATGCATTCCAAAAGTCACGGTTTCCATCGCAACGATATCTGGTACATTTGTCTTCGCATGGAGAACTCTGAAGGGATTTTGAGCTGACCTTGTTTCAGAATTTGATACAGAAAGGCGCTTCGGAGCAGAAATTGCCACTGGAATACCAATCGCACATCTCCAAAATTAACACGTACCAAGACCTAGATTCCCAGCGTTGGAGATTGGGACGGTGGCTTTTTCATCATCAATGGCAGCCGATAACGTCGCTCGTCGCAAAAGGCACACGGAAATTTATAGACGACAATAGATATATTGCTACTTGGTATACAATATTGTTTAACTTTCTAAGAGTATTAGGTTATACTATATTAATATAATATAGTCTAAAAACTAGCCTATATACTTATACCTATAACTATATAGTATTACGATATAGGTATATACTTTATATACTATATCTCTAAATACCTAACTTTACTACTATATAATTACGATATAGTATAAATAGTATTATAATATAAGTATATACCTTATATACTATATCTCTAAATACCTAACTTTACTACTAT